>JASDQU010101305.1:48987-63477 GCA_032191745.1 Picea mariana
TGAGATTTTGGGTAGAAGGATAAAGGTTAAATCTGAAGGGTCATGATCTGCATGTAGGCTTAGAACCCTGGCTTACTAGTCCGTAGGGTAAAAACACCCAACAACACCATTGACCTCCACTCATACAAAACCAACATCCACCAAACTTTCTGATGGGTACTGGGATTATCCTTTCGCAATCTGAGGGTGACTCTCAGTGCTAACACTAATAACATTACAAAAATCGAGCAACATCGCATAATACCTCATCCTTGAAGGTCTAGATGTTGTATGACAATCATCATTTCTGGCTAACACAAAGAACACATCCATGGCGAAGCCACCTGATGTTGTATGGTTGTGGGTGTGGTGTTGTCGACAATCCAAACTGTTTGAAGAACTCTGTTGAGATGAGGTTTTTCTAGCTTCCGCTATCAATAATGAAATGAAATGGGGTCCCCTTCTCCCACATATGTGAATGGAAGAGGCACTACCCCTCTTCACGATCTAATGGTTCTTCTATTTGAATGGTTGTGGTCACGAAAATAACAGTGGGGTCTGGGTCGATGATCTATCATATCCCATTATTTTATGAATCGGATTCTGAATCTAGGGCCAGATATTTTTCTTTGATATCTTCCACCAACGATTTTTTTTGAACGACATTCACCGGTGTTGTTCCAGGGGATTTTGTGGAAAATGCTCCACTTTCTAGTGTCCTTAAAATTTCCGTTACCCTTCTTTTCATGTGCCTTGGATGATTTTTTGATAGGTTGTTTTTTAGGGATTTCTTTGTCATACTTTGGTTTTTGCATATTTGCAAACCCAAACTCCCATTTGTTTTGGTGCCTAAATTTATGCTTGATTTTGACAATATATCCTTAGACAGGTCCCAGCGATGAGAAGTCCAAAAAATACATTTTAGTTTGGATATACTTGTGTAGAGCCCCACAATATTTCAGAACCAAATGCCACTCAGAATATTTGATACCCATCTTGGTGCGCAAGGTATGGAACATATTGGTGAACTTTAACACTGCTTGGCCCCTCTCTTGATGAAACATGGTCCATCTCATGTACTAGTCGTAATAGTTACCAACAAGGTAATATTGTTCCTTGACCACATCCATAAAAAATCCCAAGTGGGATCGACCCCTTATATTCCAGATTTCTTTGTGGAACTTTATTCCCAACAATTTTCCCACCAATGTTTGACATAGGGGAGAGCCTTAAGGAGTGCGAAAGTGATATTTTTCCTGTCAAAAAATTTGTGAACAGGAATGGATGACAATTGACACTACTGGATGACATGGATATCTCATCCCTGGAGAAGCCACCCAATGTTGTTTGGTTGTGAGTGTGGTGTTGTCGACAATCTCAACTGTTTGATGACCTCTGTTGAGATGAGGTTATTATATCTTTCTCTATCAACAATGAACTGAAATGGGGTCCCCTTCACCCACAATTGTGAATGGCAGAGGTGCTCGCCCTCTTCAGGATCTGCTGGTTCTTCTAGTTGAATTGTTGTGGTCGCAACAGTAGCAGTGGGATCTATGTCGATGATCTAGCTTCTACCATTATTTTTTGAATCGGATTAGGAATCTGGTTTTAGATATTTTTCTTTGATCTCATCCAGCAATGATTGTTTTGAGCGACATTCATCAGTGTTGTGGTAGGGGATTTTGTGGAAATCATACCACTTTCTGGTGTCCTACTTCGTCTTTCCATTACCCTTATTTTCATGTGTCTTGGACAAGTTTTTAGGAGGATGTTTTTTATGGATGTCTTTATCATACTTTGATTGTTGTGGATTTCTAGACCCATAATCCCCTTTGCTCTGGTGTCTAAATTTCCACTTGATCTTGACAGCATATTGATAGGAAACTCCCAACGATGAGACGTCCAAAAAGTCCATTTCAGTTTGGATGTACCTGTGTAGATACCCATAGTATTTTAGAACCAAATGTCTTTCACAATATTTGATACCCATATTGGTGCACAAGGTATGGAAGGTATTGGTGAAATTCAACACTACTTGGCCCCTCTCTTGATGCAACATGGTCCATCTCATATACTGGTCGTCATAGTTACCAATAGGGTAATATTGTTCCTTGACTGCATCCGCAAAAAAATCCTAATTGAGCTCGACCCCATATATTACAGAGTCCTTTATGGAACTTTGATCCCAATAAGTTTCCCACTAATGTTTTACATGGGGAAGATCCTTAAGGAGTGTGAAGGTGATCTTTTCCTTGTTGGAAAAATTGTGAACTGAGAAATAACCTTCTAGCAGATTTAACCATTTTTCTAAGGCATCTGCATCTATGTGACCTTCAAATACGAGAATATAAAAATTAACATGTACCTTTAAAGGAGAGGTTCCACCAAAATGGTTGCTTGATGAAGAAGTTCTTGTTGTTATTGGTAGGCATTGAAGGATGTGGGAAAAAATCTCCATCATTTCGTCCCTCTCGCACGTGAGAGCTTGCCTAAGAAACATATTAATAGAATCTTTTTCTCTGTCATTTTTATTTTCTTCCTCCATGGAGGGTTTCTTGGGAGTGCGAGAGCGATTTTATTCAAGATATCCAAGCTCGAGACCCAACTTGCTATACTCGGACCTCGTAGGGGACATGAACTAAAAAACGATCAAGAGCAACCTGCTTTGATACCACTGATCTGGATTATTTTCGGCATGAAATGACAATGGAGATATAATAAATAAATGTACAGAGATATATCATATATTAAATAATATAATAGATATTTTTCAAAGATATAACCATAAACACAGAGATACAGTAATACAATTTCTATTAATGAGTGAAATCTACAGAACTGTAGAAATATCGAGTGAAAGATTTGCTAGAATGGTGGCAACTTATCTATGAGAAGAGATGTGATGACTAATCACATTCACAAGAAGATGATTATTAGAATGATGCTCCAAAGGAATTTTTAACATAAATAAAACCCAAAATCATAACCCTCGAAGATGAAAAGCCAACAATTTTGTGGACCCCGTTTTGGGTAGTTTGGTCTATCAACTTCCCAGGGGCGTAACTTTGGCATACGATCTTCGTTTGGGGTGAACGATAGCTCGTTGGAAAGGTATAGACAAGGATATTCATTTTGTGGTCTCAATAAAAGACTTAGGTGCCCATTTAGGTGCCCGATCGCAAAATAAAAACCTCAATTAGGTCCTCAAAATAGCCCCGAAAGTTTAGGAACCAAAAACAATTGCTAAAAATAGTAAATTTCCAGAAGATTGTTTTGAGCTAGTTGGAGTAGGTGGGTGGCCACCAATATCCACCTGGATCAATCCTCCATCCTTAGGAATAAATGGTCTCCATTGCGTTGAGTTTCTAGGGGAGAGGTGGAAGCATTTGTTGAATTTGAACCTTGGTGAGTTGCTTTCCTTGTTGGAGTAGTTGCATTGTTTGGCTTGTGGAAGGTTGTTGAAAACTTGATTTTTGAAGGGTTGGACCTCTGTAGCCATGCTGGCTACATGAGATGAATATATGTAAAATGAATCTTTGTTCTTTTCCTTAATATTTTCAACCTGCTTCTGTTGGATAGAAGGTGCTTGGAGTGAGGTTGCAGTGGTTGTAGTGTCCTCTTGTTTACCTTTTGAATAGATTGTGAAGAAGTTGAATTTTGTAGTATGAGAGACTACCTTGCAGAATTTTTTAGGTGGGAAAATAGTTGGAACTACCTCTAGTATCATGCAGAGATGACCCCTAGAGTGACAATGACACTATGGGGTTGAGACTCTCAAATATCATGGCGCTTCCACATATATGGCTAGACCAAAAGAACATCACAGACATCCAGCAGGGAAGCATAACATAATACCTCATCCTTGAAGGGATGGATGTCGTATGAAAATTGACATTGTTGGTTGACATAAAGATCTCGTCCCTAGTGAAGCCACTTGATGTTGTATGGCTGGAGGTGTGGTGTTGTCAACAA
The DNA here is from genome assembly GCA_032191745.1 of Picea mariana. Taxonomy (NCBI): domain Eukaryota; kingdom Viridiplantae; phylum Streptophyta; class Pinopsida; order Pinales; family Pinaceae; genus Picea; species Picea mariana. The sequence goes on from JASDQU010101305.1 coordinate 52,939, forward strand.
TACCAACTATTTGATGACCTTTGCTGAGATAACATTATTTTGTCTTCTGATATCAACAATAAAATGCAATGGCATCCCCTTCACCCACATATGTTAATGGAAGAGGTGCTTCCCCCCTTTAGGATCAGTTGGTTCTTCTGGTTGAATTGCTGGGATCATGATAGTAACAGTGGGGTCTACGTCGATGACCTGTCTTCTCCCATTATTTTCTGAATCGGATTCTAAATAGGGTTTCAGATCTTTTTCTTTGATCTCAGCCACCGATGACTGTTTTGAGTGACATTCATTGGCATTGTGCCAGGGGATTTTGTGGAAATCACGCTAATTTCCTATGTCCTTCTTCATATTTCTCTTACCCTTCTTTTCTTTTGTCTTGAATGGGTTTTTGGGAGGATGTTTGTAAGGGTCATCTTTGTCATACTTTGGTTGTTGCAGATTTGCATACCTGAAATCTCATTTTTTCTGGTGCCTAAATTTTTTCTTGATTTTGATAGCATATCAATAGGAATCTCCCAGCGATGAGACATTTGAAAACTCTATTTCAGTTTGGATGTACCTGTGTAGAGCCCCATGGTATTTCAGAACCAAATGTCGCTGAGAATATTTGATACCTAGCTTGGTGCGCAAGCTATGGAAGGTATTGGTGAAATTTGACACTACTTGGTGCCTCTCTTGATGCAGTGTGGTCCATATCATGTGCTGGACGTCATAGTTACCAACAAGGTAATTTTGTTCCTTGACTGCATCCACAAAAAAATCCCAAGTGCGCTCGGCCTGATATATTCCAGAATCCTCTGCGAAACTTTGTTGCTAGTAAGTTTCCCACCAATGTTTGACATGGGGGAGAGCCTTAAGGATTGTGAAGGTGATACATTCTCTTTCAGAAAAATTGTGAACAAAGAAATAAACTTCTATCATATTTAACCATTTTTCTAGGGCATCTGCATCTATCTGAACTTCAAATATGGGAATATAAAAATTAACATGTACCTTGAAAGGAGAGGTGCCTCCAAAATGGTCGTGGCAGGCATTCAAGGATGTGGGAAAAATTCTCCATCATTCTATCCCTCTATCCCGTGAGAGCTTGCTCAAACAACATATTAATAGAATCTTCTACTCTGTCATTTTTCTTTTCTTCGCCATGGAGATTTTATTGGGTGTGCGAGAGTGGTTGTCCTTAAGAGAGACAATATCAAGAACCAACTTGCTATACTTGGACCTCATCGGGGACATGCACTAAAAAACAATCTAGAGCATCCTGCTCTGATACCATTGATCCAGATTATTTTTCGGCACGAAATGAGAGCAGAGATATAATAAATAAATGTACATAGTTATATTAGATATATAATAATATAACAGATATTTATCATAGATATAACCATAAACACAAAGATATAGTAATACCCAATTTCTCTTAATGAGCGAAATGTACAAAACCATAGAAATACAAAGAGAAAGAATTGTTGGAGAGATGTGACGGCTAATCACATTCTTAAGAAGATGATTATTACAATGAAGCTCTAAAGGCCTTTTTAACATAAATAAAATCCAAAACCCTAACCCTGGAAGATGAAAAGCCAACAGTTTTGTGGACCCTATTTTGGGTAGTTTGGTGTATCAACTTCCCAGGTGCGTAACTTTGGCATATGATCTTTGTTTGGGGTGCACGATAGCTCGTTGGAAAGGTATAGATGAGGATATTAATTTTGGGGGAAAAGCCTTTGGCTTTCAATAAGGTTCCTGATTGTGAAAAAACTTCATTTAGGCCCTCAAAATGGCCTCAGAAGTTTAGGAACCGAAAAACTGCTAAAAATAGTAAATTGCCAGAAGATTGTTTTGAGCCAGTTGGAATAGGTGGGTCACCACCAATATCCACCTAGGTCAAAGGTATTCATCCCAAAACCTGATGGTACAAATCCATATCATGCAAATCGATGATTTTCTGTCAAGCGTGGTAGAAACCATCTAATTACCAGTCATTGATGTATACAATTAACATACATGAGGGGACCCATCGATGATGAAGAAGGACCCCAAGGTACCTAGTACAATAAAGTGAGTGTGAATAGATGATATAGTGTTGAACACTTGTAGAATCAATCGATTATGGATCGATAGCGTGAACCCATTGTCGATCACAGGGAGGCTTTCCATTAAGGATGGAAAACTCCAAGGTACTAGCTAGTTTCTAGAACCTTGTCCTAGATAATTTGTTGAAGTCGATAGGAAGAGACACATACAAGGAGGGCCTTGATGTATACCCGATGAATTGACATGAAACATACACCGAGAGATGATGTGAAGAGAGAGTATCACAAAGTACAACTGACATAGGGATGGCCAACTCGAAAATTCCACAAAACAGCAGATGGACGACTTAGGATTAAAATTCCCTTGAACATATAGCATGACACAATGGTGACTTGCCAATGAGACACAAGAGTTGGATGAATATAGTGAAACAACATAAGAGGAATTGAAGCACTCTGCATGATGATTGGAAGAGTAACTCATATTATTAGGATGTCTCCTAGGAAAGCTAAAACCCAACTGTATGATGAGGACTCAAACATGTTCTATGTTCAAGGGTGACTTGACTAATGCTATCATTTTGAGAATAGAATGATCGTGAAAAAAACCCACTCTTTTTTTTTTGTATTTTTTGCCTCCTTCATGGTTTAACGAGTGTGGAAGGGGAATATAAGTATGCTTGATATCCTTCATGGTTTAATGAGCATGAAATAATGACACAAGTATGCTCAATGTGTCTTTTTCATTCAATTTTAACAATCCCCCAAAAAACTTAAAGGATACTCGTGAGTGTTGTTTTCATGTCCTCTTACGAGTCCAAAAAACATATAAAAGTATATTATGTGGGATAGAACGAGTTGATTAAAAACATGTTCCTATGTTCCAAACACATGGAACCATCCTAAGCAATGAGGAATGCAAATGGTACTCACAAGTGAGATCCACTATTAGCAATTGTTCTCTCCCTAGGTAGATGAATGTGAAACAGAGGCCAAGGCTATTGCAATAGCGGTAAGATGGATATGGTAAAACAACAACACAACAGTGGGAGGCATGAAACAAGAAACAAATGAATATGTTACCATTAAGCAGAAATAAAAACATTTTCGAGAACCCCCATGAAATGTGGCTAGAATATAGATGAAGAGAGAAAAATGAGGCTCAATATTCAAGTCATGACGAGGATAAAGGAGGGCTCCAAGGCCTGCAGAAAAATGAATCATGTGCATCAAATGACATTCTAAGTGATAACTAGAGCACCCATGAAGGGTAGGCACCACCAAACTAGTTATGACATGTAAAAGGAGTGGCTAGTGTCACAACCAGCCTTGTTTGAACCTAAGGCATAATGTTGGCATTATGGATGGTTAATAATGCAAAGAGGGAAATGTACGGAAAAACGTATCCCTATATTCCAGTTTAGGAATATATACCTCAAGTGTAGTGGATGTCACCATATTAGTTAAAATCTCCCCATAATCCTATCAACATCTATAAGCTATATTCCAGGGGTCAAAACATGTAGTGAAATCTCAAAAAAAAAAGGATTTTTTGGATATGATATATGCAAAACAAAATCACTCACACCACACACCTATGTATAAGGCACTATGCATCTTGATGAGTTATTTCAATTAGCTCCCATCGCTAGGCTCAGTCCAAGGATCATTTTCATACTATATGAACTCATGAGATAATGTTGGAGTGATATGGATTACCATGTCGAGGCCATGCTACATAGGAATGAATTTATGCATGTGAAGATACTCATATTGAGTGGTTTTGTGAGCTATGGCAGATCCATCATGGGGCTTTTCAAGACATGAAATATGTATGAAACGTGAATGTTCAAGGGTAGGTGAGGTAGAAAACTTGGCGGCAAGTTAAGAAAACCATAACCAAGGAAAAAATGGGTCAAGGCTAGGAGGTCTACTGGGTGCCCCAACAAATTCCCCCAATCCCATATTTTCTATGGAATCCATGACTTCCAAGATGGCCTCTTTTGAAGGAAACTTAGTATCTAGGAAATCATCTAATTGTGGAGAGACAACAACCCATCCAAGAGGAGTAGGTAGTTCACAATCCATATCAAGATGGAGGTGTTGAATAGTTTAAACATATGTTGATGGGATTATCGAATCGATAATCGTGACCGCGGTGACCAAAATGGAATCTCTAGATGATTCAACATCCTTGGGATGATGTACCACCCAAGGATCAAAATACCTAAGGGATCCACTAGTAAATGAAGAAACAATGTTTATAGGAGATACATTTGCAGTGGGAGATGGTGGGGGAAGGGGAAATATTCCCATCAACAAAGGATCTTTGAACATCCCTTCATTGATGTTCATATAAGACTGTGTGGTATCATCGAAAAAGGGTACATTAGTCCCTGTATTAGATCCAAGGTCTAGGGTAAACATGAGCTAATCAATTGTAACAATTTTCCCTTGATGAGGGAAACATATGACCCTAAATATCGATGAGACAACTACATTCATCTAGTAGAACCAAGTACGCCCGAGTAACAAATTGTACTCAAGAGGTGTGTTGACAACATCCACATGAACATAGATAGTCTTACTACCTAACTCGATGGGTAAGGAAGTGATTACTCCACGGGGTTGGAACATGTGTCATTCGAATGCCTGCAATAGTGTTGAAGATGTGTTCAACTTAGGAGAGTCAAAGGCCTTCCAACAAGAAATAAACATGATGCAATTCAAGGTTCCTTCATCCACCATTGTCCAGTAGATGTTTTTACCCAATGATCACACTATGATATGAAAGGAGGCCTAATGGGAGAGCCTATGAGTAACCTGAGAAGAATCAAAGTTCATCAATCTTACCTCCAAGGGATCAACCCCACGTATGATAGATAGCAATGCATTTTGTTGTGCTGGGAAGCTTTGGAGGACTTCAAGTGCAAACATAGCACACTGTTCCTAGGCTAAGTCTTCCACAATACTATAGTTGCAGGAATCCCCTGTGTTACGACTATGTGTCATACATCAAAGAATTCTCTTCGGGGGATGAAGTGGTGCATCAAAAGATGGCTTCTCTATCTGAAGAGGGAAGAAGGATTGGAAATGTCATAGTACTTGGCTTGAGTCTGCAAGTTGACCATGTGGTCACACATGAACACAAAATCATTTAAGGAAGACCTCTCGTGATGATGGGTACCTGTTGTGCCCCCCTGCAGAGGGGAGGGATTTGTGGAAAACATATTTTGAGGTTGAGGGGGTAAAGGATGGGTTAATACAATAGGCTACTAGGGGCCTGGTTGTTGTGTCAAAAATATATGGACTTCATCCTTCCTAGGGAACTAATGAGTGGGATGGTCTTCCCCATAAATTGTGTAGGGGAACCAACTCTTCCTCTTTTCCTTAGTGCCTCCATTCTGGGTTTTTTTGGTAGAGGCAATCCCTTTCTCATTGTTGGAATTATTTTTCTTGTCCCTATTTTTATTTAATCTAGGTTGACGAAGATTCTTTGATTTCATGGACTGCATCTCATTCACCTTAGAGGTTTGAGGAGGGACCAAAAAATTTTGAGCATTGGTTCCACTAACCAATGGGTGTGACAAAAATGACATGTGACCCATTTGATAGGCTAACTAGTCTATAAAGGCATGTGAAATAGAACCGACCACACCATTAGCATGGGGTTCTGGGTTTGATTTCTTTTGATCTTTTGACAACCTAGAAGCATTTTGGATAAATTCATAAAGTGTGCCTAACTATGAATAAATAAATTCCAAGTGTTTGGCATGGAAAATGGCATGCTTCTCGATGGTCTCCCCAACCATAACTACATCTCTGGCAATGGGTGGTAGGAGGGACTTGGTGACCCACTCCATAAGGAGTTTGTCTAGAATGTGAGTCTTAATCATCCTACATCTACATCATCACTCATGTATATGAACGAAAATATGCATGTAATTATATTGATGCAGTGAAGTCAAGAGGTCAATTCCTATCTCATACTGAATGGGCAATTGGTAATGCGTTAAGAACGCCATTTCCATGTTGTTGAAGATTTTAAAGGAACCAACTTTTAATTCAATATACCATTTAGTGTAATATCTGGTCAGGGATCTCTATAAAATACACAATCTCACACTATCATCCATCAACAAGTTGTATGAACACCATAAGAGGTATGTCATGATTTGACTGGAGTGGTCCTCTCCCGACTTTCCATCAAATTTGCAAATATCAGATGGAAAATTGGAAGGCATTGTTGGCCATGTTGGGTCATGGGAAATAGGGTCACTTGTTAACCATGACAAATTTGGTAAATCTAAATTTGTGAGGAAACAAAAAGGTGCAAATGAAGACTAGGAGGGAAGTGAAGCATTTGTTTTCCTAGATGGAACTTCTGGTCCCCTTATATTTTTACTGTTGTAACTTTTAGGGTTCATTGGAGAGTGAGTACCCCCATGGATGGTGGCACTTCCAGGAGCATGGATACTCCTAGAACCAAAAATTCCCCCAAAGGGGTTATCCCTAGGGGTTAATTTGGACCCTCCAAGAAATATATTCCCAAAGTTAGTCCCAGGGAAGAAACCCCCAAGACTAGATGTGGCATCAAAAGGAAAACCCCAATTCCCCCCAAGGGATGTTCCCCCAGGGAAAGGTGTGCTACCCCATGGAAAGTTAAAACCTCTGGACATATCGATGCCCCCATCTTGACTAGGTAAAACCCAAAATCCACTAGACATATTCCATCCAAAAGGAACACCTGCACCTAATGATGTTGAGTCACTCATAGGATTGGCAAAGGTAGAAGGAGTTCCACTTCCCATGTTGAAATCAAAGCTTTGTGCCCCACTCGAAAATAATCTAGAAGTAGGCAATGATGCATAAAGGATGGGTATAGAGACTCTATGTATATAGATGGATGGAAAGGCTGGCACGTTCAATGTCCCCAAGCTTGAGGGACCAGTAGAAAAGGGTATGGATGGTGTAGGTCTAATGGAGCTAAGGGGTGGTAATGTGGACATCAGTGGGATCCTCCTGGGAGAATTTCCTCTTGTCCCACCTGAGGATGGGCTCATATTCTCAACTACACTATATGAAACAATAGGTCCTGACATGGTGGGAGGATGACTATACAACAAGAAAGGATAACTAAAATTATCCCTTACTTAGAAAAGTATAGGGGTGTCTAGCTCAGTTAAAGGAGGATTGAAATTTGGTGGAGGGCATTCGTCTACCACCTACACTTCGACCAAATATATCTCGTCAAACCAAAGATAAGTTCCTTCCAATTCCCTATCACTTATGCCATGCCACTTTATAGGTGGTTTCACCTCTGTAATAGCCTCAATTCCTCGTAGCCGACGAGACTGGCATTGTAGTTCAACCATGGTGAATATACTATGTTAAAATCTAAACACAATTCAACCTAAGGATGACCTAGACTCGGACTCAAAGAGAACACCGCTAATAAAAACTAGGATAACATCAAGAAAACCAATGGGCTGAGGCACCTTCTCAAAATCAACCCTATGGGGGAGATGAAGTCCTCGGAATATTGGCTAGTGAATGTGCGAGGAGAAGTTACGATAACATACATGAAATAGCCTCGACAAGTGAAAGTTCCCTTTATTAATGCGGGCATCCTTTGATGGAATTGAGACCATGAAAGAACGTATTCCCTAGGTACTAGATGCACATCCCATATGCAGTCACCTATGTGGCTCCATAAGAAATGTCACTAAGGCTACCACCTAACAATCAATGGTTAGGTGAACAATTGTAAGTTCGAGCACAAGTAAGGGAAAGGTAACTAATCCTGAATCTCTGAAGGCGTTAACCAACATAACCTCTGTATACATAACGATCAAAGCAATATCATAAACACCAAAACAAGAAAAGAGGGGTAATCTCCCTAATTTCACCGATGTGAACTTGTGCTTAAATCCTATGTTAGAGGAGGCTCCCAACACACTTGTTGCAAGAATGGATTTTAGAGTTATTTAATGACTCCTAAGTTGATTTTTGTGGCCTTGGAGAGTTTACTCTCCAATCCTATTACAAGGCCCTAAGCCTAGCTACTGTTGGTTCATTATAAAATAAAAGTGTCTAATAAATTTTAGATTATGTGTTTTCTTTTTAAGGTTGTTGCTTAGGTCCAAGGGTAACAGATGAAACTTTGTGATATTTCAACTCTTGACCCAACCAAGCAATGCAAGAATTATAATGCTAATTTTTCTTTTCAATTAAATCTAGCTATGGGAGGGGAATATATTTTCCTTTTCCTTTGCAAATTTAAAATTGACCTCACACACACCAAGAAACCAAAAATCACTTTATATCTAGAACCAAACAATTCTCCTAATGCATTTTCTCACTAATGCTTCAAAACAAAATCTATCATGCAACAAATATTTTATGTCTTTTTGTGATTTTTTCCAATTGAATGTAAGCAATCCCTAATATATGTAAGAACACATAAAGAAAATGGAAAGCAACAAAACAATGCAAGAAGATGGGCTGTAGGGAATTAGGAGTGAGGTTGAATCAACCCACCCAATGTCACTAGCAAGATCTCACCCAAAACTCACCTATGAGGGTATATCTAGTGATGAACAATGGTTATACAAGGACAAGTAAAAAAACCAATGATAAACACTAATACATCTTTTCATATCTGTTGGGTTTTCATCCCAACTTCACTGAAGTTTTCAGACATAAACAAAATCTATCCACGAAATGAAATCAATCCACACAAATGAACTCAAACAAACTTTGAAAGAAACTTATGTGACAATCAAACATGCAAACAGAGACCAAACCAAATAAGAACAGACCATAGTAGAACCCAATTGATTAGAGGACATATCTACCTTCAAGTTTCTAGGTTTTGTCCTGCAAATTTGCAATTTTTACAGAGCCCTGTGGGATACAAGCCTGCCAGCTAGCGAGGGCCTTGTGGGACACCTATCATAAAACATGTAAGGGCCTAAAATATTTTTGTTTTTTGAGAAAAAATATTTGTTCTAGATCTATATCAGATCTCTCAGATCTAGTGGATCTAGGCTCCTGATAAATTAAATGAATAATCTCATGTAGACACAATCAAACAAAGGGAAGGATTGGCCAAAAGACTCAAATTAGAGAAGAATTCTTCCACGGTGGAGTTGTCAATTTTTTATGGGATTATTTCTCATATGGATCCTACTGAATACACAACAAAATCTCCCTAGTTAGCCTAGTAATCCTACATAGAAACAAGGCTAGACTTACTATGGTCTTCCTATATTTAGATTCAAAAACAAAGATTCATGATTATCGTAAGGATTGGTGAATATTTTCATACCTTTCTTCATAGGTTGTCCTTCATATCTCCTGGTTGTTGCAGTCCTGACACTCCAGCTCAAATCTCCACAACTTGCTTCCTGTATACAAAAGACAAGCAAAACCTTGTCTACCTCTCTACTTGGGATTAGAACCTTAGATCTAACTTTATTCTAATAAGATCTATAATGAGATGAATCATATATAAACATGATCTTAATGAAACACAAATATATCATGGGAAAACCATTGATCTATTGATAACATAAGAGAAATTACATCAAACATACCTTAAATTTCAATGTATTCTCCCTTGACCTCCTTGCTCCTTGATCCTCCTTTAGATCCTTGGTCAGGCTACGCTTCACTAAATTATCGATTTGGTATACGAAAAAAGGTACCTCTACAATCAGAAAGAATAACATTACTCTGAATTATTCCTCCTCTTTCCCAAGGATTTCCTTTTTTATATATCTATTTGGAGGAGGTTTGTGAGAGCTTCTAGATCTTCTAGATACCACTAGACACTCGAATGATGTGAGCTCCTAGGCCCTTTCCAAAAAGACACAAATCATCCCTAGTCTATCACCTCATAACTCTTTGAATATAGAAGCTATATAGAGCCTTGCTTGTTGAGCCACTAGTGACCAACAAGGGCCCTCTCTTGTTGTCTACTAGGTGTCCAACAAGGATGTCTAAAAATGGGATAAACCTTAGGAAAAATATGTATATTGAATTATATCCTCTTATGGATTCCTCTTTGGCCTGTAGGGTGGAAATTAAGGCTATAACACTCTACCCAATCATAAATCGAGCCAGTAGTGCTCATGTTGAAACTTTTATGTAATATCAAAGACTTAGTTGGGTGTTAGGCATGGCTTGTGCCACCTGCGCTATATCTATTTTTTCTTGTCTATTTCAGTGTTTTTCTCTTGGCTTCTCATGTTCATGGATGCATAATTAAAAATAACTAAGTGTTAAATTGTTAAAAAAAATTTAAGTATACAAGAGTTGCACTAGAGTAGGAGTGTGATTCGTTAGTAACCTAGAATGGAGTATGGGTATGCTCTGGGTGAAGAGGTTTATTTCATACAAAGTAAACCTTGGTGTTTCGAAGCATCCAAGAAAGAAACATCATAGTGTCATGCACCCTCAAGTGGTGCATGATCAAAAGATTTTTTAGGCACACTATGGGGAC
>JASDQU010101305.1:63828-81923 GCA_032191745.1 Picea mariana
TTTTGGGGTCTCAATAAAAGACTTAGGTGCCCGATTGCAAAATAAAAACCTCAATTAGGTCCTCAAAATAGCCCCGAAAGTTTAGGAACCAAAAACAATTGCTAAAAATAGTAAATTGCCAGAAGACTGTTTTGAGCTAGTTGGAGTAGGTGGGTGGCCACCAATATCCACCTGGATCAATCCTCCCTCCTTAGGGATAAATGGTCTCCATTGCATTGAGTTTCTAGGGGAGAGGTGGAAGAATTTGTTGAATTTAAACCTTGGTGAGTTGCTTGCCTTGTTGGAGTAGTTGCATTGTTTGGCTTGTGGAAGGCTGTTGAAAACCTGATTTTTGAAGGGTTGGACCTCTGTAGCCATTCTGGCTACATGAGATGAATATGTGTAAAAGGAATCTTTGTTCTTTTCTTTAATATTTTCAACCTGCTTCTGTTGGATAGAAGGTGCTTGGAGTGAGGTTGCAGTGGTTGTAGTGTCCTCTTGTTTACCTTTTGAATAGATTGTGAAGAAGTTGAATTTTGTAGTATGAGAGACTACCTTGTAGAATTTTTTAGGTGGGAAAATAGTTGGAACTACCTCTAGTATCATGTAGAGATGACCCCTAGAGTGACAATGACACTATGGGGTTGAGACTCATAAATATCATGGCGCTTCCACATATATGGCTAGACCAAAAGAACATCACAGACATCCAGCAGGGAAACATAACATAATACCTCATCCTTGAAGGGATGAATGCCGTATGAAAATTGACATTGTTGGCTGACACAAAGATCTCGTCCCTAGTGAAGCCACCTAATGTTGTATGGTTGCAGGTGTGGTGTTGTCAACAATACCAACTGTTTGATGACCTCTGCTGAGATAAGGTTATTTTGGCTTCTGATATCAACAATGAAATGCAATGGCGTCCCCTTCACCCACATATGTTAATGGAAGAGGTGCTTCCCCCCTTTAGGATCAGTTGGTTCTTATGGTTGAATTGTTGGGATCGCGATAGTAACAGTGGGGTCTACGTCGATGACCTATCTTCTCCCATTATTTTCTGAATCAGATTCTAAATATGGGTTCGGATATTTTTCTTTGATCTCAGCCACCGATGACTGTTTTGAGTGACATTCATTGGTGTTGTGCCAGGGGATTTTGTGGAAATCACACCAATTTCCTGTGTCCTTCTTCATATTTCTCTTACCCTTCTTTTATTTTGTCTTGAACGGGTTTTGGGGAGGATGTTTGTAAGGGTCGTCTTTGTCATACTTTGGTTGTTGCGGATTTGCATACCTGAAATCTCATTTTTTCTGGTGCCTAAATTTTTGCTTGATTTTGATAGCATATCAATAGGAATCTCCTAGCAATGAGACATTTGAAAACTCTATTTTAGTTTGGATGTACCTGTGTAGAGCCCCATGGTATTTCAGAACCAAATGTCTCTGAGAATATTTGATACCTAGCTTGGTGCGCAAGCTATGGAAGGTATTGGTGAACTTTGACACTACTTGGTGCCTCTCTTGACGCAGCGTGACCCATATCATGTACTGGTCATCATAGTTACCAACAGGGTAATTTTGTTCCTTGACTGCATCCACAAAAAAATCCCAAGTGGGCTCGGCCTAATATATTCCAGAATCCTCTGCAGAACTTTGTTGCTAGTAAGTTTCCCACCAATGTTTGACATGGGGGAGAGCCTTAAGGATTGTGAAGGTGATACATTCTCTTTCAGAAAAATTGTGAACAAAGAAATAACCTTCTAGCATATTTAACCATTTTTCTAGGGCATCTGCATCTGTCTGAACTTCAAATATGGGAATATAAAAATTAACATGTACCTTGAAACGAGAGGTGCCTCCAAAATGGTCTTGGCAGGCATTGAAGGATGTGGGAAAAATTCTCCATCATTCTATCCCTCTGTCTCGTGAGAGCTTGCTCAAGCAACATATTAATAGAATCTTCTACTCTGTCATTTTTCTTTTCTTCGCCATGGATATTTTATTGGGTGTGCGAGATTGGTTGTCCTTAAGAGAGACAATATCGAGACCCGACTTGCTATACTTGGACCTCATTGGGGACATGCACTGAAAAATAATCTAGAGCATCTTGCTCTGATACCACTGATCCAGATTATTTTCGGCACGAAATGAGAGCAGAGATATAATAAATAAATGTACATAGATATATTAGATATATAATAATATAACAGATATTTATCATAGATATAACCATAAACACAAAGATACAGTAATACACAATTTCTCTTAATGAGCGAAATGTACAAAACCGTAGAAATACAGAGAGAAAGAATTGTTGGAAGAGATGTGACGGCTAATCACATTCTTAAGAAAATGATTATTACAATGAAGCTCTAAATGCCTTTTTAACATAAATAAAATCCAAAACCCTAACCCTGGAAGATGAAAAGCCAACAGTTTTGTGGACCCTATTTTGGGTAGTTTGGTGTATCAACTTCCCAGGTGCGTAACTTTGGCATACGATCTTTTTTTGGGGTGCACGATAGCTCGTTGGAAAGGTATAGACGAGGATATTAATTTTGGGGGCAAATCCTTTGGATTTCAATGAGGTTCCTGATTGTGAAAAAACTTCATTTAGGCCCTCAAAATGGCCTCAAAAGTTTAGGAACCGAAAAACTGCTAAAAATAGTAAATTGCCAGAAGACTGTTTTGAGCCAATTGGAATAGGTGGGTCACCACTGATATCCACCTAGGTCAAAGGTATTCATCCCAAAACCCGATGGTACAAATCTATATCATGCAAATCGATGATTTGTTGTCAAGCATGGTAGAAACCATCTAATTACCAGTCATTGATGTATACCGTTAACAGACATGAGGGGACCCATCGATGATGAAGAAGGACCCCAAGGTACCTAGTACAATAAAGTGAGTGTGAATAGATGATCTGGTGTTGAACACTTGTAGAATTAATCGATTATGGATCGATAGCGTGAACCCATTGTCGATCACAGGGAGGCTTTCCATTGAGGATGGAAAACTCCAAGGTACTAGCTAGTTTCTAGAACCCTGTCCTAGATAATTTGTTGAAGTCGATAGGAAGAGACACATATAAGGAGGGCCTTGATGTATACCTGATGAATTGACATGAAACATACACCAAGATATGATGTGAAGAGAGAGTATCACAAAGTACAATTGACATAGGGATGGCCAACTCGAAAATTCCACAAAACAATAGATGGACGAATTAGGATTAAAATTCCCTTGAACATATAGCATGACACAATGGTGACTTGCCAGTGAGACACAAGAGTTGGATGAATATAGTGAAACAACATAAGAGGAATTGAAGCACTCTACATGACGATTGGAAGAGTAACTCATATTATTAGGATGTCTCCTAGGAAAGCTAAAACCCAACTGTATGATGAGGACTCAAACATGTTCCATGTTCAAGGGTGACTCGACTAATGCTATCATTTTGAGAATAGAACAATCGTGAAAAAAACCCACTCTTTTTGTTTGTGTTTTTTGCCTCCTTCATGGTTTAATGAGTGTTGAAGGGGAATATAAGTATTCTTGATATCCTTCATGGTTTAATGAGCATGAAATAATGACACAAGTATGCTCAATGTGTCTTTTTCATTCAATTTTAACAATCCCCAAAAAAACTTAAAGGATACTCGTGAGTGTTGTTTTCATGTCCTCTTACAAATCCAAAAAACATATAAAAGTATATTATGTGGGATAGAACGAGTGTATTAAAAACATGTTCCTATGTTCCAAACACATGGAACCATCCTAAGCAATGAGGAATGCAAATGGTACTTGCAAGTGAGATCCACTGTTAGCAGTTGTTCTCTCCCTAGGTAGATGAATGTGAAATGGAGGCCAAGGCTATTGCAATAGTGGTAACATGGATATGGGAAAACAACAACACAACAGTGGGAGGCATGAAACAAGAAATAGATGAATATGTTACCATTAAGCAAAAATAAAAACATTTTCAAGAACCCCCATGAAATGTGGCTAGAATATAGATGAAGAGAGAAAAATGAGGCTCAATCTTCAAGTCATGACGAGGATAAAGGAGGGCTCCTAGGCCTGCAGAAAAATGAAGCATGGGCATCAAATGACATTCTAAGTGATAACTAGAGCACCCATGAAGGGTAGGCACCACCAAACTAGCTATGACATGTAAAAGGAGTGGCTAGTGTCGCAACCAGCCTTGTTTGAACCTAAGGCATAATTTTGGCATTATGGATGGTTAATAATGCAAAGAGGGAAATGTACAGAAAAACATATCCCTATATTCCGGTTTAGGAATATATACCTCAAGTGTAGTGGATGTCACCATATTAGTTAAAATCTCCCTGTAATCCTATCAACATCTGTAAGCTATATTCCAGGGGTCAAAACATGTAGTGAAATCTCGAAAAAAAAAAGGATTTTTTGGATATGATATATGCAAAACAAAATCACTCACACCACACACCTATGTATAAGGAACTATGCATCTTGATGAGTTATTTCAATTATCTCCCATCGCTAGGCTTAGTCCAAGGATCATTTTCATACTATATGAACTCATGAGCTAATGTTGGAGTGATATGGATTACCATGTCGAGGCCATGCTACATAGGAATGAATTTATGCATGTGAAGATACTCATATTGAGTGGTTTTGTGAGCTATGGCAGATACATGATGGGGCTTGTCAAGACATGAAATATGTATGAAATGTGAATGTTCAAGGGTAGGTGAGGTAGAAAAATTGGTGGCAAGTTAAGAAAAACATAACCAAGGAAAAAATGGGTCAAGACTAGGAGGTCTACTGAGTGCCCCAACAAATTCCCCCAGTCCCATATTTTCTATGGAAGCCATGACTTCCAAGATGGCCTCTTCTGAAGGAAACTTAGTATCTAGGAAATCATCTAATTGCGGAGAGACAACAACCCATCCAAGAGGAGTAGGTAGTTCACAATCCATATGAAGATGGAGGTGTTGAATAGTATAAACATATGTTGATGGGATTATCGAATCGATAATTGCGACCACGGTGACCAAAATGGAATCTCTAGATGATTCAACATCCTTGGGATGAGGTACCACCCAAGGATCAAAATACCTAAGGGATCCACTAGTAAATGAATAAACAATGTTTATAGGAGATACACTTGCAGTGGGAGATGGTGGGGGAAGGGGAAATATTCCCATCAACGAAGGATCTTTGAACATCCCTGCATTGACGTTCATATAAGACTGTGTGGTATCATCGAAAAAGGGTACATTAGTCCCTGTATTAGATCCAAGGTCTAGGGTAAACATGAGCTAATCAATTGTAACAATTTTCCCTTGATGAGGGAAACATATGACCCTAAATATCGATGAGACAACTACATTCATCTAGCAGAACCAAGTACGCCCGAGTAACAAATTGTACTCAAGAGGTGTGTCGACAACATCCACATGAACATAGATAGTCTTACCACCTAACTCGATGGGTAAGGAAGTGATTATTCCACGGGGTTGGAACATGTGTCATTCGAATGCCTGCAATAGTGTTGAATATGTGTTCATCTTAGGAGAGCCAAAGGCCTTCCAACAAGAAATAAACATGATGCAATTAGAGGTTCCTTCATCCACCATTGTCCAGTAGATTTTTTACCCAATGATCACACTATGATATGAAAGGAGGCCTGATGGGAGAGCCTATGAGTAACCTGAGAAGAATCAAAGGTCATCAATCTTACCTCCAAGGGATCAACCCCATGTATGATAGATAGCAATGCATTTTGTTGTGTTGGGAAGCTTTGGAGGACTTCAAGTGAAAACATAACACACTATTCCTAGGCTAAGTCTTCCACAACACTATAGTTGCAGGAATCCACTGTGTTACGACTATGTGTCATACATCAAAGAATTCTCTTCAGGGGATGAAGTGGTGCATCAAAAGATGGCTTCTCTATCTGAAGAGGGAAGAAGGATTGGAAATAT
Source organism: Picea mariana (assembly GCA_032191745.1). Lineage (NCBI taxonomy): Eukaryota > Viridiplantae > Streptophyta > Pinopsida > Pinales > Pinaceae > Picea > Picea mariana. The sequence goes on from JASDQU010101305.1 coordinate 69,788, forward strand.
CATAGTACTTGGCTTGATTCTGCAAGTTGACCATGTGGTCACACATGAACACAAAATCATTTAAGGAAGACCTCTCGTGATGATGGGTACCTGTCGTGCCCCCCTGCAGAGGGGAGGGATTTCTGGAAAACATATTTTGAGGTTGAGGGGGGAAAGGATGGGTTAATACAACAGGCTACTAGGGGGCCCGTTGTTGTGTCAAAAATATATGGACTTCATCCTTCCTAGGGAACTAATGAGTGGGATGGTCTTCCCCATAAATTGTGTAGGGGAACCAACTCTTCCTCTTTTTCTTAGTGCCTCCATTCTGGGTTTTTTTGGTAGAGGCAATCCCTTTCTCATTGTTGGAATTATTTTTCTTGTCCCTATTTTTATTTCCTCTAGGTTGATGAGGATTCTTTGATTTCATGGACAGCATCTCATTCACCTTAGAGGTTTGAGGAGGGACCACAAAATTTTGAGCATTGGTTCCACTAACCAACGGGTGTGACGAAATTGACATGTGACCCATTTGATAGGCTAACTAGTCTATAAAGGCATGTGAAACAGAACCGACCACACCATCAGCATGGGGTTCTAGGTTTGATTTCTTTTGATCTTTTGACAACCTAGAAGCATTTTGGATAAATTCATAAAGTGTGCCTGACTATGAATAAATAAAGTCCAAGTGTTTGGCATGGAAAATGGCATGCTTCTCGATGGTTACCCCAACCATAACTACATCTCTGGCAATGGGTGGTAGGAGGGACTTGGTGACCCACTCCATAAGGTGTTTGTCTAGAATGTGAGTCTTAATCATCCTACATCTACATCATCACTCATGTATATGAACAAAAATATGCATGGAATTATATTGATGCAGTGAATTCAAGAGGTCAGTTCCTATCTCATACTAAATGGGCAATTGGTAATGCGTTAAGAACGCCATTTCCATGTTGTTGAAGATTTTAAAGGAACCAAATTTTAATTCAATATACCATTTAGCGTAATATCTGGTCAGCAATCTCTATAAAAGACGCAATCTCACACTATCATCCATCACCAAGTTGTATGAACACCATAAGAGGTATGTCATGATTTGACTGGAGTGGTCCTCTCCTGACTTTCCATCAAATTTGCAAATATCAGATGGAAAATTGGAAGGTATTGTTGGCCATGTTGGGTCATGGGAAATAGGGTCATTTGTTAACCATGACAAATTTGGTAAATCTAAATTTGTGAGGAAACGAAAAGGTGCAAATGAAGACTAGGAGGGAAGTGAAGCATTTTTTTTCCTAGATGGCACTTCTGGTCCCCTTATATTTTTATTGCTGGAACTTTTAGGGTTCGTTGGAGAGTGAGTACCCCCATGGATGATGGCACTTACAGGAGCATGGATACTCCTAGAACCAAAAATTCCCCCAAAGGGGTTATCCCTAGGGGGTAATTTGGACCCTCCAAGAAATATATTCCCAAAGTTAGTCCCAGGGAAGAAACCCCCAAGACTAGATGTGGTAAAAAAAGGAAAACCCCAGTTCCCCCCAAGGGATGTTCCCCCAGGGAAAGGTGTGCTACCCCATGGAAAGTTAAAACCTCTGGATGTATCGATGCCCCCATATTGACTAGCGAAAACCCAAAATCCACTAGACATATTCCATCCAAAAGGAACAACTGCACCTAATGATGTTGAGTCACTCATAGGATTGGTGAAGGTAGAAGGAGTTCCACTTCCCATGTTGAAATCAAAGCTTGGTGCCCCACTCGAAAATAATCTAGAAGTAGGCAGTGATGCATAAAGGATGGGCATTGGGACTCTATGTATATAGATGGATGGAAAGGTTGGCACGTTCAATGTCCCCAAGCTCGAGGGACCAGTAGAAAATGGTATGGATGGTGTAGGTCTAATGGAGCTAAGGGGTGGTAATGTGGACATCAGTGGGATCCTCCAGAGAGAATTTCCCCCTATCCCACTTGAGGATGGGCTCATATTCTCAACTACACTAGATGAAACAATAGGTCCTGACATGGTGGGAGGATGACTATACAAAAGGAAAGGATAACTAAAATTTTCCCTTACTTAGAAAAGTATAGGGGTGTCTAGCTCAGTTAAAGGAGGATTGAAATTTGGTGGAGGACATTCGTCTACCACCTACACTTCAACCAAATTTGTCTCGTCAAACCAAAGATAAGTTCCTTCCAATTCCCTATCACTTATATAATGCCACTTTATAGGTGGTTTCACCTCTATAATAGCCTCAATTCCTCGTAGCCGATGAGACTGGCATTGTAGTTCAACCATGGTGAATATACTATGTTAAAATCTAAACATAATTCAACCTAAGGATGACCTAGACTCGGACTCAAAGAGAACACCCCTAATAAAAACTAGGATAACATCAAGAAAACCAATGGGTTGAGGCACCTTCTCAAAATCAACCCTATGGGAGATGAAGTCCCCAGAATATTGGCTAGTGAAGGTGCGAGGAGAAGTTACGATAACATACATGAAATAGCCTCGACAAGTGAAAGTTATCATTATTAATGTGGGCATCCTTTGATGGAATTGAGACCATGAAAGATCGTATTCCCTAGGTACTAGATGCACATCCCATATGCAGTCACCTATGTGGCTCCATAAGAAATGTCACTAAGGCTACCACCTAAAAATCAATGGTTAGGTGAACAATTGTAATTTTGAGCACAAGTAAAGGAAAGGTAACTAATCCTGAATCTCTAAAGGCATTAACCAACATAACCTCTGTATACATAACGATCAAAGCAATATCGTAAACACCAAAACAAGAAAAGAGGGGTAATCTCCCTAATTTCACCGATGTGAACTTGTGCTTAAATCCTATGTTAGAGGAGGCTCCCAACACACTTGTTGTAAGAATGGATTTTAGCATTATTTAATGACTCCTAAGTTGATTTTTGTGGCCTTGGAGAGTTTACTCTCCAATCCTATTACAAGGCCCTAAGCCTAGCTACTGTTGGTTCATTATAAAATACAAGTGTCTAATAAATTTTAGATTATGTGTTTTCTTTTTAAGGTTGTTGCTTAGGTCTAAGGGTAACAGATGAAACTTTGTGATATTTCAACTCTTGATCCAACCGAGCAATGCAAGAATTATAATGCTATTTTTTCTTTTCAATTAAATCTAGCTATGGGAAGGGAATATATTTTCCTTTTCCTTTGCAAATTTAAAATTGACCTCACACACACCAAGAAACCAAAAATCACTTTATATCTAGAACCAAACAATTCTCCTAATGCATTTTCTCACTAATGCTTCAAAACAAAATCTATCATGCAACAAATATTTTATGTCTTTTTGTGATTTTTTCCAATTGAATGTAAGCAATTCCTAATCTATGTAAGAACACATAAAGAAAATGGAAAGCAACAAAACAATGCAAGAATATGGGTTGTAGGGAATTAGGAGTGAGGCTGAATCAACCCACCCAATGTCACTAGCAAGATATCACCCAACACTCACCTATGAGGCTATATCTAGTGATGAACAAGGGTTATACAAGGACAAGTAAAAAAACCAATGATAAACACTAATACATCTTTTTATATCTGTTAGGTTTTCATCCCAACTTCACTGAAGTTTTCAGACATAAACAAAATCTATCCACGAAATGAAATCAATCCACACAAATGAACTCAAACAAACTTTGAAAGAAACTTATGTGACAATCAAACATGCAAACAGAGACCAAACCAAATAAGAACATACCATAGTAGAACCCAATTGATTAGAGGACATATCTACCTTCAAGTTTCTGTGTTTTGTCTTGCAAATTTGCATTTTTTACAGAGCCCTGTGGGATACAAGCCTGCCAGCTAGCGAGGGCCTTGTGGGACACCTATCATAAAACATGTGAGGGCCTAAAATATTTTTGTTTTTTGAGAAAAAAATATTTGTTCTAGATCTATATCAGATCTCTCAGATCTAGTGGATCTAGGCTCTTGATAAATTAAAGGAATAATCTCATGTAGACACAATAAAACAAAGGGAAGGATTGGCCAAAAGACTCAAAGTAGAGAAGAATTCTTCCACGGTGGAGTTGTCAATTTTTTATGGGAATATTTCTCATAGGGATCCTACTGAATACACAACAAAATCTCCCTAGGATTAGCCTAGTAATCCTACATAGAAACAAGGCTAGACTTACTATGGTCTTCCTATATTTAGATTCAAAAACAAAGATTCATGATTATCCTAAGGATTGGTGAATATTTTCATACCTTTCTTCATAGGTTGTCCTTCATATCTCCTAGTTGTTGCAGTCCTAACACTCTAGCTCAAATCTCCACAACCTGCTTCCTATATACAAAAGACAAGCAAAACCTTGTCTACCTCTCTACTTGGGATTAGAACCTTAGATCTAACTTTATTCTAATAAGATCTATAATGAGATGAATCATATATAAACATTATCATAATGAAACACAAATATATCATGGGAAAACCATTGATCTATTGATAACATAAGAGAAATTACATCAAACATACCTTAAATTTCAATGTATTCTCCCTTGACCTCCTTGCTCCTTGATCCTCCTTTAGATCCTTGGTCAGGCTACGCTTCACTGAATTTTGGATTTGGTATATGAAAAAGGTACCTCTACAATCGGAAAGAATAACATTACTCTAAATTATTCCTCCTCTTTCCCAAGGCTTGCCTTTTTTATATATCTATTTGGAGGAGGTTTGTGAGAGCTTCTAGATCTTCTAGATACCACTAGACACTCAAATGATGTGAGCTCCTAGGCCCTTTCCACAAAGACACAACTCATCCCTAGTCTATCACCTCATAACTCTTCTAATATAGAAGCTATACAGAGCCTCGCTTGTTGAGCCACTAGTGACCAACAAGGGCCCTCTCTTGTTCTCTACTAGGTGTCCAACGAGGATGTCTAAAAATGGGATAAACCTTAGGAAAAATATGTATATTGAATTATATCCTCTTATGGATTCCTCTTTGGCCTGTAGGGTGGAAATTAAGGCTATAACACTCTACCCAATTGTAAATCGATCCAGTAGTGCTCATGTTGAAACTCTTATGTAATATCAAAGACTTAGTTGGGTGTTAGGCATGGCTTGTGCCAACTGCGCTATATCTATTTTTTCTTGTCTATTTCAGTGTTTTTCTCTTGGCTTCTCATGTTCAAGGATGCATACTTAAAAATGACTAAGTGTTAAATTGTTAAAAAAATTCTAAGTATACAAGAGTTGCACTAGAGTAGGAGTGTGATTCGTCGGTAACCTAGAATGGAGTATGGGTATGCTCTGGGTGAAGAGGTTTAGTTCATACAAAGTAAACCTTGGTGTTTCCAAGCATCCAAGAAAGAAACATCACAGTGTCATGCACCCTAAAGCGGTGCATGATCACAAGATTTTTTTAGGCACACTATGGGGACGTGACACGAGGTTTAAATGTATCTTTTAATTGATTGTAATAGTATCGGTAATGTGATTCCGACGTGGTGCTTGAATAATATTGGGAATATTTTTTGCACACATTCTAGGGCATATTGTGTGCGCACTATGAATAGGTTGCCTGCGCAGTAGAAAGGATGATGAATGCATGATTTGTCTCAGTGAGGACACGACCTTCATGTTCATTTGGAATGTTGTAGATGCATTTAATTATATGGTATCAGAGAATAGTTAAATTTGTGTATAATTCGTAGCTGATAAGTTATAGGAATTTAGTTAGCAGAAACAAATTCATATTTGTGTGTATTTTTTGCAAGTAATGTTCTTCGGTTAAGCTGGGGGATGTTACAGAATGGTATCATAGATTTTTGGTTCAACACTAGACTTGTATGGGCCTGATATTAACATGAACTTGTATTCATCATCTCAACTTTGATTTGTGCCGAATTTGGGGATAACGGTAAAATCTGAGTGAAGTTCCCAACTTTATAAGAAAACTCAAGTCAAAATTGCACTCAAAATGGTTGTTATGGAGGGGTCACTTCGAATTCCAAGAGAATTTATTGGGATTAGACAGGAAAATCAGGAATTTTCATGATGATTGCGATGGTGTCCAATGTGTGTGCTAAAAATTGGTTCTGCATGGTGCAAAATTGGAAGTGAGTGCACTAGATATTGGTGTGCAACACAAAACAATTCCATGCGCTGGATATTGGTGTGCAACATAAAAATTTGTATGCACTGGATATTGGTGTGCGACATAAAACGTTGGACGCCCTAGATATTGGTGCATGACATAAAAATTTGTCTTCTCTAGATATTGGTGCACAGAATAAAGCGTTACCTGCATTAGATATTGGTGCATGATACAAAACTTTGTGTGCGCTAGATATTGGTGTGTGCTATAAAAGTTGTGCATAAAGGATATTGGTGTGCGGTATAGAAGTTGTGCACACTAAATATTGGTGTGCAGGGCATGCACTAAATATTGGCATTGCAAATTATGGATATGGAATATGTTGAATATTGGTACGTAATAAAAAATTGATGCACAAGTGGTCTCCGAAAAGGAAGAAGATAAGAAGGACACCACATAGGAAAAATTGTCCTATAGTCTCAAAACAAAAAACCAAGTCTGGAGCCAAAAATGCATTTTGGAAATAACTAGAGTAGATTCAGTAAAATGGGATGAAACTTCTAGGTTTTGTTACCAATAAGGAGGGATAAAAAAGTTCCATTAAGGACCATTGTCCATTTATGCTTAGATTTGTCAGAAATTGCAAATTAGTATTTTTTTAAGGTCTAGGTCCAAATCATTGGCAGAGATTTGGATTGAGCTAAAATTCTTGGAGACAGTCCAAAAAACATACATGAAAATAGTGTGTGAATTCATTGGTTTTATTCTAGGAGGTTTGGGATGGAGATGTTGAAACAAGGAAAAATCCACTATCCAAGCCATTTTTGGGGGATTTTTGGGATTTTCAAAGGAGGAAAAGGGCCCCAAGATGCAAAATCTGGAAAAAAATATTTACTCAACATTTTGTATACTCATCAAGCCAGAAACATTTGTTGTATTGAATTTTTTACATAAGTGCACAGTGTGGGAGATAACTAGTTTGGCGAAAAATCCAAGTCTGGAAAAAGGGGTAAAATGGACAAAGCTGTCATTTCCAGATTGTTGTAGTTTTTTACTGGAGCATAAAATTGAAAATTTGAGAGATTTTATGATTTCCTTATCATCATTTTTATCTATGTTTCACACAAAATTTTCCCTAGTTCCCAACATATTTACTTCTACAAGTGACAAAAGTTGGTGTCTGAGATTAATTGCACCAAAATGAAAAGTGTGCTCAAGGGGTGAATTATCAAGATTCGAATGACTATAAATTTCTCCTCAGAGCTGAAAATTGAGCAAGAAAGATGTCGTTGGAAATATCATGGAGAGGAGGATCCATGTATAAACCCAAAAAAATTATCTAAGCAGTCTAAGTTACCCTCAATTCAAAAGAAGATGACTAGTGGAATTAAAGACCGAAACATTTATGCATTGTTTTCCAAGATTGTGTATGTATATATTTTTGTAGATAATAAAAATTTATTTTCATGCAAAATTTATTGATGAATTTAGAGGTACAATTTTGGTTCCTTTATGAGAGCGATAGACATGGAGGATGCCCAGGGGTCCTACAGCCATGAGGAAGAGGTCATAGGTCTACATGTTAGCATGGGAAATGTTGAGACAAAGTTTAATGGAAGAAGAGATGGGAAGAATCATGTAACTATGAGAATCCTAAAAATAGAATTGTGGATCTATAGGGATTATAATGAAAATATTATGAAAGATAAAGAAGAGATACTTCAAAGTATGAACATGTTGTAGATGCAATCCAATAAGTACTCTAGAAGAAATCAATAAGCTAGTGTTATACAAGTGATAGAATCCAAATCCCATAGTAGGAGGATGAGCATGGGAATGATAGGTAGTCAAGGAGCATGAGTAGGCTACATCATTCGCCAGAGAAATCCACTAGGAGAGCTCATTCAAGTTTAGGACCAGAAACTATACCAAGTGTAGCATGCCCCAGCTCAACCAGGGAACATTACTTGCAGAATTATACACAAAAAACAAAATTTCTTCTAATTCATTTGTTGTAGCTTACTAGCTACGATTTGTACATTTTTTTAACCATATTTTTCTACACAAATTTAAATGCATCTACAATAATTCTAAATTATCATGAATGTATCCAATAAACTCATTCACAACTGCAAATAAACCATTCACATACATAGAGTTAAACATAACAATTAAACTCATGAAATATTCTCAGATAGATAAACACTTATCTTTTAAAAAACTTGTGAAACCAGCTGCTTGTGGAGGATGTTCCACCCAACCATAGACCTTTTTCTCTAAATCTCAACAGCAAGTCACCCCTGATTTGGGGATAGGAATCCACAAAATAAGGTTTCCTCTCACAATCCACTCACAGATCACTATCACACAACCCACTAGTTTCCTCCTATAGTTATCCCAAATTTCCTCCAAATCTCTTCCTCTTGACCTTCCCAACCCAAGGAATGTACCCTTTCACTTCTCTCAATCCATCGGGCATCCCATTCATTTATTAGGGTCTCTCAGTCATAGGTAACTAGGAATCTCTCTATTAGGAACTCAAGGGAACTCATTCCCAGGAAAAACTACCAGCAACCAACAAAAACACTTGTTGTTGCAGTGTGACTCACTTAGGACTTCGCTCTTCGGGAATGAAAACCTAGATTTTCAATTTCCATATTCAAAATTATTCACATATGCTCCAACATGATCCTGAACTTTCCCTTCCTTCTTGTTCTATCTCTAGTGATTTTCTTCCTTGCTCTTTGCTTGTTGTTTTTTTCAAAAACTGAAGGTGAAAAACTGCCTAATTCCCTCATACAAATTTCCTCTATTTACAAATTTCCTCTATTTTCCAAAGACAATTGACTGCTCACTCTACCCAATGTTGATCATGCTTTAGCCCCATGATTCCAATAAATATGGGATGTGACTCTCACACCCACCTTCTTAGATGAGTTTAATAATTGGGCTCTCATACACTCAAACATAAAATAGAAGTTATCCCCAATGATATTAAAATTCATGAAAATGGGATGAAGTAATACCCATGATTGATTTCCCCCCTTGGACCCCTCTTAGACACTCTCTTATCTTGTGGAGAAATCATCCCCCATATCTGTTCATATTCCCAGCATTTGGTATCACATTACTTTTATTAAAATCAGAAAATGCATTTCACATATTACATCGCTTGGTCATAACCACATTCATAACTACATTATGCATTGATTAAACTAGGGATTATAGTGGGGATGTTACATTCCACCTCCCATACAATTTCACAATGTCCTCGATGCACAACACCATGACATAATACATATATAAATGTACATCACAATATTCACAAAATAAAACAAAATTATGCATTTTTTACCCTCCAATAGCAGTCACATCCATAATCTCTCGTTCTTCTCATCTTGTTGACCCAAGAAATGTGCCCCCTTCACTTTCTTCTTTCCATTCGGTTGCACCATTGTTTTATCAAGGCTATGAGCACAAGTGACCAAGAATTTCTGAGATGTGGTTCTGGAAACTAGCTACCCAAAAATGGAGTCTTGCATTTTTAACTTATATTTTCTTCAAAATTGAAAAACAATTGCAAGTATTCATCCGGCATAGTTTATTCATGATCCCATGTTACATCTTCAGGACTATAGTAGGTCCATTGAACATTTACCATCCCTGGATATTTTTTCCAGAGAAATTTGACTTTTCGATCCAAGATGGTACTGGTTCCACCCAAAAATCCCCTTCGATTTCCAGCTAGATCACAATCCAATCAATTATGTGGTTAGGGTCGGGAACATATTTATTTAATAACGATACATGAAAAGAATTATTCCCTCACATGGATGTAGGAAATGTTATAATATATGCAACTGGCCCTATCTTCTCTAATATTTCAAAAGGGCCACAAAATCTTGCTGCCAACTTTGGGAAACAACCCAATATTATTGAGCTTCTTTTCGCTTTCACTTTAAGAAATACATCTTCACTCACTTTAAAATATCTAAATACGGTTCTCTTGTCTGCATAGATTTTATTCCTATCCTATTCAACCTTTAAATTCTTCATGTTCTTTGTAATCTTCTCTTCCATTTCCTTTAACAAATCTAGCCTAATGATTGCTCTGTCTGCTGGGTTATCCCAACTCACTAGTGCGTTACACTTCATGCCATACAAAGCTTCAAAAGGACTCATCTTTACTGAGGATTCATACCCATTATTATAGAAAAAATCCACTAATTTGGTATAGTCTTCCCATTTTGATGGTTATTCCATCAAATACATTCTGAGAATGCTTCAATTATCCTATTGGGCCTCTATGTTTTCCCATCTAAGTCTCGACGATATGTTGTACTAATATTTAAATCAGTTCCAAATCCTTTGAATAAACTTTTCTATAATTTGGATATAAACTTGGAATCTCTATATGAAACTATTTCTTTAGGCAATCCATGTAGCATGCAAACTTCCTTTATGTAAATACCTACAATGTTTGTTGCCTTGTGTGTTGTCTTCATAGGAACAAAATGTGTTTCCTTAATCAATTTTTCCACCACCACCATGATGGAATCATGTTGCCTCATTGTTCTGGGCATATTTTTAATAAAATCTACTATGACCACTTCCCACTTCCATTCTAGAATGGGAAATGGTTGTACCAACCCCATTGGATGTATGTTCTTTGTCGTTACCTTCTGGTACTCTAGACACCATGCTATGTATTTAGCCACTTCTTTCTTCATTCTCGACCAATAGTATTGGCTCCTTACAATTGTAATGGATTTCTAATATCTGGGGTTCCCAACATATGGCACATTGTGCATTTCTCTCAACATGATATTTTTAAACTCTATGAAATTTGGCACATACACTTGGCCTCTGTACAAGAGGATTCCATCCTCTTTCAATTCAAGATTTTTGAATTTCTGTTGTAAATTGCATTGTTGTAAGTTTTATTTTATTTGTAAATAATGTTGATCTGAATTTGTCGCTTCAAGAATTTTATATTTTAAATATGTCATGAACATGTTGATGGTAGAAACATGCACTTCATGAGTTCTTTTGATGAGTGCATCAACCACTTGATTTTCTTTTCCTTTTATGTGTTTGATTTCAAAATCATACTCACTAAGAAATTATAGCCATCGAATTTTCCTAGAATTTAATGTTGGTTGTTCAAATAAATGTTTTAGACCATAGTGGTCTATTCTTAGCTCAAATATTCTCTCCATGAGGTAATGTCTCAACGTTTTTAATGCATGTAAAATGGTTGCTAACTCTATATCATGTGTATCATAATTTCTCTCGTGCTCTTTTAATTTTCGGGACTCATAGCATACCACACGATAATTTTGACTAAGGACTCCAACAATCCCATCCTTGCATGCATATGTGTACACTACGAATTATTCATCTGGATATGCAATATTTGATATGGGCACACTTGTCAAAATATATTTCAACTGCTGAAAACTTCCTTCACACTTGGAAGTCCATTCAAGCTTCACTCCCTTCTTTCGCAAAGAAGTGATTGGGCTCGCAATTTTTTAAAACCATTTTATGAATCTTCAGTAATAACCCACAATATCCATAAATGATCTAACCTCTGTCACATTTCTTGGATTTGGCCATCCTTTAATGGCCTATATCTTCTCGGGATCAATTGCTATCCCATCTGCTGAAATAATATGCCCCAAAAAGTGGATCTTCTTTTGATAAAATATGCACTTACTTAACTTGGCATACAATTCATGCTCCCTTAAAACCTTTAGCACCATTCTTAAATGTTTCTCATGATCCTCCTCAAAATTAGAGTAGATGAGAATATTGTTAGGTGAAATATATGTCGTTATAATAACGTTGTAGTACTTGCCCAACCATTTAATTGTCAACCCGGGGTACGTAGAATGACGAAGCACACGCACTGTATATGCAGGACTGAAGTAGAACTAATCTAATCTAATCTATGTTGCTGAAATCAAACTAATCTAAGAAAGCATTGAAACACTAACTAGGAAAGCATGAAATTGCCTAAGGGAAATACAACATGTGAAGAGTTAACAACAATGAGCTCATACAATAT
>JASDQU010101305.1:82508-112475 GCA_032191745.1 Picea mariana
TGCACTAGAGTAGGAGTGTGATTCGTCGGTAACCTAGAATGGAGTATGGGTATGCTCTGGGTGAAGAGGTTTAGTTCATACAAAGTAAACCTTGGTGTTTCCAAGCATCCAAGAAAGAAACATCATAGTGTCATGCACCCTCAAGTGGTGCATGATCAAAATATTTTTTAGGCACACTATGGGGACGTGACACGAGGTTTAAATGTATCTTTTAATTGATTGTAATTGTATCGGTAATGTGATTCCAACGTGGTGCTTGAATAATATCACACACTGGGAATAGTTTTTTCACACAGTCTAGGGCATGTTGTGTGTGCACTATGAATAGGTTTCCTGCGCAGTAGAAAGGATGATGAATGCATGATTTGTCTCAGTGAGGACATGACCTTCATGTTCATTTGGAATGTTGTAGATGCATTTAATTATATGGTATCAGAGAATAGTTAAATTTGTGTATAATTTGTAGCTGATAAGCTATAGGAATTTAGTTAGTAGAAAAAAAATCATATTTGTGTGTATTTTTTGCAAGTAATGTTCTTCGGTTAAGCTGGGGGATGTTACAGAATGGTATCATAGATTTTTGGTTCAACACTAGACTTGTATGGGCCTGATATTAACATGAACTTGTATTCGTCATCTCAACTTTGATTTGTGCCGAATTTCGGGATAACGGTAAAATCTAAGTGAAGTTCCCAAATTTATAAGAAAACTCAAGTCAAAATTGCACTCAAATGGTTATTATGGAGGGGTCACTTCGAATTCCAAGAGACTTTATTGGGCTTAGACAGGAAAATAGGGAATTTTCATGATGGTTGTGATGGTGTCCAATGTGTGTGCTAAAAATTGTTTCTGCATGGTGCAAAATTAGAAGTGAGGGCACTAGATATTGGTGTGCAACACAAAACAATTCCACGCACTGGATATTGTTGTGCAGCATAAAAAGTTGTATGCACTGGATATTGGTGTGCGACATAAAACGTTGGATGCCCTAGATATTGGTGCATGACATAAAAATTCGTCTGCTCTAGATATTGGTGCATAGAATAAAGCGTTACCTGCATTAGATATTGTTGCATGATACAAAACTTTGTGCACAGTAGATATTGGTGTGTGCTATAAAAGTTGTGCATAAAGGATATTGGTGTGCGGTATAGAAGTTGTGCACACTAAATATTGGTGTGCAGGGCATGTGCTAAATATTGGCATTGCAAATTATGGATATGGAATATGTTGAATATTGATACGTAATAAAAAATTGATGCACAAGTGGTCTCCGAAAAGGAAGAAGATAAGAAGGACACCACATAGGAAAAATTGTCCTATAGTCTCAAAACAAAAAACCAAGTCTGGAGCCAAAAATGCATTTTGGAAATAACTAGAGTAGATTCAGTAAAATGGGATGAAACTTCTAGGTTTTGTTACCAATAAGGAGGGATAAAAAAGTTCCATTAAGGACCATTGTCCATTTATGCTTGGATTTGTCAGAAATTGCAAGTTAGTATTTTTTTAAGGTCTAGGTCCAAATCATTGGTAGAGATATCGATTGAGCTAAACTTCTTGGAGACAGTCCAAAAAACATACATGAAAATAGTGTGTGAATTCATTGGTTTTATTCTAAGAGGTTTGGGATGGAGATGTTGAAACAAGGAAAAATCCACTATCCAAGCCATTTTTGGGGGATTTAGGGGATTTTCAAAGGAGGAAAAGGGCCCCAAGATGCAAAATATGGAAAAAATTATTTACTCAAAATTTTGTATACTCATCAAGCCAGAAACATTTTTTGTATTGAAGTTTTTACATAAGTGCACAGTGTGGGAGATAACTAGTTTGGTGAAAAATCCAAGTCTGGAAAAAGGGGTAAAATGGACAAAGTTGTCATTTCCAGATTGCTGTAGTTTTTTACTGGAGCATAAAATTGAAAATTTGAGAGATTTTATGATTTCCCTATCATCATTTTTATATATATTTCATACAAAATTTTCCCTAGTTCCCAACATATTTACTTCTACAAGTGACAAAAGTGGGTGTCTGAGATTAATTGCACCAAAATGAAAAGTGTGCACAAGGGGTGAATTACCAAGATTCAAATGACTATAAATTTCTCCTCAGAGCTCAAAATTGAGCAAGAAAGATGTCATTGGAAATATCATGGAGAGGAGGATCCATGTATAAACCCAAAAAAATTATCTAAGCATTCTAAGCTACCCTCAATTCAAAAGAAGATGACTAGTGGAATTAAAGACCGAAACATTTATGCATTGTTTTCCAAGATTGTGTATGTATATATTTTTGTAGATAATAAAAATTTATTTTCATGCAAAATTTATTGATAAATTTAGAGGTACAATTTTGGTTCCTTTATGAGAGCGATAGACATGGAGGATGCCCAGGGGTCCTACAGCCATGAGGAAGAGGTCATGGGTCTACATGTTAGCATGGGAAATGTTGAGACAAAGTTTAATGNTCCAAGATTGTGTATGTATATATTTTTGTAGATAATAAAAATTTATTTTCATGCAAAATTTATTGATAAATTTAGAGGTACAATTTTGGTTCCTTTATGAGAGCGATAGACATGGAGGATGCCCAGGGGTCCTACAGCCATGAGGAAGAGGTCATAGGTCTACATGTTAGCATGGGAAATGTTGAGACAAAGTTTAATGGAAGAAGAGATGGGAAGAATCATGTAACTATGAGAATCCTACAAATAGAATTGTGGAGCTATAAGGATTATAATGAAAATATTATGAAAGATAAAGAAGAGATACTTCAAAGTATGAACATGTTGTAGATGCAATTCAATAAGTACTCTAGAAGAAATCAATAAGCTAGTGTTATACAAGTGATAGAATCCAAATTCCATAGCAGAAGGATGAGCATGGGAATGATAGGTAGTCAAGGAGCATGAGTAGGCTACATCATTCGCCAGAGCAATCCACTAGGAGAGCTCATTCAAGTTTAGGGCCAGAAACTATACCAAGTGTAGCATGCCCCAACTCAACCAGGGAACATTACTTGCAGATTTATACACACAAAACAAAATTTCTTCTAATTCATTTGTTGAATTCATTTGTTGTAGCTTACTAGCTACGATTTGTACATTTTTTTAACCATATTTTTCTACACAAATTTAAATGCATCTACAATAATTCTAAATTATCATGAATGTATCTAATAAAATCATTCACAACTGCAAATAAACCATTCACATACATAGGGTTAAACATAACAATTAAACTCATGAAATATTCTCAGATAGATAGACACTTATCTTTTAAAAAACTTGTGAAACCAGCTGCTTGTGGAGGATGTTCCACCCAACCATAGACCTTTTTCTCTAAATCTCAATAGCAAGTCACCCCTGAGTTGGGGCTAGGAATCCACAAAACAAGGTTTCCTCTCACAATCCACTCACATATCACTATCACACAACCCACTAGTTTCCTCCTATAGTTATCCCAAATTTTCTCCAGGTCTCTTTCTCTTGACCTTCCCAACCCAAGGAATGTACCCTTTCACTTCTCTCAGTCCATTGGGCATCCCATTCATTTATTAGGGTCGCACGGTCTTAAACTAGGAATCTCTCTATTGGGAACTCAAGGGAACTCATCCCTAGGAAAAACTACCAGCATCCAACAAAAACACTTGTTGTTGCAGTGCGACTCACTTAGGAGTCCACTCTTCGGGAATGAAAACCTAGATTTTCAATTTCCATATCCAAAATTATTCACATATGCTCCAACATGATCCTGAACTTTCCCTTCCTTCTTGTTCTATCTCTAGTGATTTTCTTCCTTGCTCTCTGCTTGTTGTTTTTTTCAAAAACTGAAGGTGAAAAACTGCCTAATTCCTTCATACAAATTTCCTCTATTTTCCAAAGAAAATTGACTGCTCACTCTACCCAATGTTGATCATGCTTCAGCCCCATGATTCCAATAAATATGGGATGTGACTCTCACACCCACCTTCTTACATGAGTTTAATAATTGGTCTCTCATACACTCAAACATAAAATACAAGTTATCCCCAATGATATTAAAATTCATGAAAATGGGATGAAGTAATACCCATGATTAATTTCCCCCCTTGGACCCCTCTTAGACACTCTCTTATCTTGTGGAGAAATCATCCCCCATATATGTCCATATTCCCATCATTTGGTATCACATTACTTTTATTAAAATCAAAAAATGCATTTCACATATTACATCGCTTGGTCATAACCACATTCATATCTACATTATGCATTGATTAAACTGGGGATTATAGTGGGGATGTTACATTCCACCTCCCATACAATTTCACAATGTCCTCGATGCACAACACCATGATAGAATACATATACAAATGTACATCACAATATTCACAAAATAAAACAAAATTATGCATTTTTTACCCTCCAATAGCAGTCCCATCCATAATCTCTCGTTCTTCTCATCTTGTTGACTAAGAAATGTCTCCCCTTCACTTCCTTCCTTCCATTCGATTGAACCACTATTTTATCAAGGCTATGAGCACAAATGACCAAGAATTTCTTAGATGTGGTTCTGGAAACTAGCTACCCAAAAATGGAGTCTTGCATTTTTAACTTCTATTTTCTTCAAAATTAAAAAACAATTGCAAGTATTCATCCTGCATAGTTTATTCATGATCCCATGTTACATCTTCAAGACTATAGTAGGTCCATTGAACATTTACCATCCCTGGATATTTTTTCCAGAGAAATTTGACTTTTCGATCCAAGATGGTACTGGTTCCACCCAAAAATCCCCTTCGTTTTCCAGCTAGATCACAATACAATCAATTATGTGGTTAGGGTCGGGAACATATTTATTTAATAATGATACATGGAAAGAATTATTCCCTCGCATGGATGTAGGAAATGTTATAATATATGAAACTGGCCCTATCTTCTCTAATATTTCAAAAGGGCCACAAAATCTTGTTGCCAACTTTGGGAAACAACCCAATATTATTGAGCTTATTTTCACTTTCACTTTAAGAAATACATCTTCACTCACTTTAAAATATCTAAATACGGTTCTCTTGTCTGCATAGATTTTATTCCTATCCTTTTCAACCTTTAAATTCTTCATGTTATTTGTAATCTTCTCTTTTATTTCCTTTAACAAATCTAGCCCAATGATTGCTCTGTCTGTTGGGTTATCCCAACTCACTAGTGCGTTACACTTCATGCCATACAAAGCTTCAAAAGGACTCATCTTTAATGAGGATTCATAGCCATTATTATAGAAAAAATCCACTAATTTGGTATAGTCTTCCCATTTTGATGGTTATTCCATCAAATACATTCTGAGAATGCTTCAATTATCCTATTGGGCCTCTATGTTTTCCCATCTAAGTCTCGACGATATGTTGTACTAATATTTAAATCAGTTCCAAATCCTTTGAATAAACTTTTCTAGAATTTGGATGTAAACTTGGAATCTCTATATGAAACTATTTCTTTAAGCAATCCATGTAGCATGCAAACTTCCTTTATGTAAATACCTACAATGTTTGTTGCCTTGTGTGTTGTCTTCATAGTAACAAAATGTGTTTCCTTAGTCAATTTTTCCACCACCACCATGATGGAATCATGTTGCCATATTGCTCTGGGCATATTTTTAATAAAATCTACTATGACCACTTCCCACTTCCATTCTAGAATGGGAAATGGTTGTACCAACCCCATTGGATGTATGTTCTTTGGCGTTACCTTCTGGTACTCTAGACACCATGCTATGTATTTAGCCACTTCTTTCTTCATTCTCGACCAATAGTATTGGCTCCTTACAATTGTAATGGATTTCTAATATCTGGGGTTCCCAACATATGGCACATTGTGCATTTCGCTCAACATGATATTTTCCAACTCTATGAAATTTGGCACATACACTTGGCCTCTGTACAAGAGGATTCCATCCTCTTTCAATTCAAGATTTTTGAATTTCTATTGTAAATTGCATTGTTGTAAGTTTTATTTTATTTGTAAATAATGTTGATCCGAATTTGTCACTTCAAGAATTTTATATTTTAAATATGTCATGAACATGTTGATGGTAGAAACATGCACTTCATGAGTTCTTTTGATGAGTGCATCAACCACTTGATTTTCTTTTCCTTTTATGTGTTTGATTTCAAAATCATACTCACTAAGAAATTATAGCCATTGAATTTTCCTAGAATTTAATGTTGGTTGTCCAAATAAATGTTTTAGACCATAGTGGTCTATTCTTAGCTCAAATATTCTCCCCGTGAGGTAATGTCTCCACATTTTTAATGCATGTAAAATGGTTGCTAACTCTATATCATGTGTATCATAATTTCTCTCATGCTCTTTTAATTTTCAGGACTCATAGCATACCACATGATAATTTTGACTGAGGACTCCAACAATTCCATCCTTGCATGCATATGTGTACACTATGAATTATTCATCTGGATATGCAATATTTGATATGGGCACACTTGTCAAAATATATTTCAACTGCTGAAAACTTCCTTCACACTTGGAAGTCCATTCAAGCTTCACTCCCTTCTTTCGCAAAGAAGTTGGGCTCGCAATTTTTTAAAACCATTTTATGAATCTTCAGTAATAACCCACAAGATCCATAAATGATCTAACCTCTGTCACATTTCTTGGATTTGGCCATCCTTTAATGACCTATATCTTCTCGGGATCAATTGCTATCCCATCTGCTGAAATAATATGCCCCAAAAAGTGGATCTTCTTTTGATAAAATATGCACTTACTTAACTTGGCATACAATTCATGCTCCCTTAAAACCTTTAGCACCATTCTTAAATGTTTCTCATGATCCTCCTCAAAATTAGAGTAGATGAGAATATCATCTAATAAAATGATCACAAACTTGTCCAAGTACTCCCTGAACACTCCATTCATCAGGAACATGAAAAACTATTGCCAATTTGATAGTCCAAATGGCACTACTATAAATTTGTAATGCTCATACCTTTTTTTGAATGTTGTACTTCTGATATCTTCTTATTTTATCCTCACTTTATGATAACACGATCTCAATTCAATCTTGGAAACGATTCTTGCACCTTTCAACTGATCAAATAAATCATCACTTCTTGAAAAATGATATATATTCTTTATAATGACCTTATTCAACTGTGTGAAATCAATACATAGCCTAAAGGTTCCATTTTTTTCTTCAAAAAAAGAATTGGGGCTCCCCAAGGTGACACACTTGGGTGTATATACCCCTTCTTCAAAATTTCTTCAAGTCGCATCTACAACTCTTCCAATTCGGGTGTGCCCATTATGTAAGGTGTCTTGGACACTGGGGCAACTCCTAGTACCAAATCAATAGAGAAATCAATATCCCTTTTTGGTGGAAATCCTAGGATTTCTTGAAACAAATATTCAAAATATTTTAAAACTAGATGGTCTTCAAGGCTTGTGACTTTATCTCTAGCTTCCTCTTCCATATGGGCTGCAAAAATTTGACATCCCTTACTGAAAATCTTTTCCGCTGCATGCCTGAAATTTCTCTAACAACTACAGATCTTGGAATGCCTTGAATTTTTCCTTGTTGTCCTTTCTCATCAAGCCATGTTATTTTCTTGTTGTAATAGTCTAGGAAAGTATGGTTTTTTTCCAACCAATCCATGCCATTAGACAATCAATTGAACCCAAAGGTATAATTTTCACATCTACCTTTGTGTCGAGTCCAGTCATGTATATTGGACAATCTTTAACCAACTCACTGATATTTCTCTTATCCCCTGTGGCTACCTAAACTAACCAATATTTATTATTATTACTCCTTTGAAAGTGAAATATTTCAACAATGTTAGAGTTTATGTAACTATGGCTAGCTCCAAAATCAATTAAAGTTGTTATGGGATGGTTATCAATCTTACCTTCCACTTCAATCGTGGGGGGTTGATATTCTTCTTTCTTGTTATCCAAGGCCAAATAAATCCTTGACATGCTTCCTCCCATGTATTCCATTGTTTTCATCCTCTTTAATGTTGTGCACATTCCTCATTCTTTCATCCTTGTGAGGTCAGTCCCTATACAAGTGATTCCCCTCACATCCCCAACATTGTACAGGCTATTGCCTTGGCTTTTTCCCAAATGAATATGTTGTCTTGGGCTCATTTTGGGTTGGCTTCCCTTGCTAATTTTCTTGGGAGATATTCTTGAAAAAGGGTGGCTTAAAACCTTTCTTCCTTTTCTTTGTCTTTACTTTCATATTGTCATTCCAAGTATTTTGGAATACTAGCCTCCCTCTGTGATGCTTATAGAGATGTTTTTTTCTCCTTATGGTCTCCTCCAAAGTATTGGGATTATCATATTGTATCTTGTCACGATAGAAGGAAGGTAACCCACTAAGAAACCTTTTTATTTTTACCTTATCATCCCATATGAACTCCACATACTTCATAAACTCAAAGATCATCTTCTCATATTCATCCATTGTCATGTTTCCCAGCTTGAGTTGAAAGAACTCTTTCATCTTCCTTTCATAGTAATGCTTGAAAACAAGAAATTATTGGAAATATCCTTTGAAATACCTCCATGATACCCTCTTCTAATCAATACTCTTGGATTAATTAAGTTTATCCCACCACATGGCTTCATTTTCTTGCAAGTGGTAGGGTGTAATTCTTATTTCTACCCTTGAGGGGTAATCGTGCAACTGAAAATATTTCTTCATTTCCAACATCTACGACTTGGAATATCATCCCTTCCTATGCTCACTATTGATAGTATGTGGATTGATTTTACTGATTTCACCTTGCAACATGTCTCCCTCATGCCTTCTCCTCGTTCTCCTGACATGAGACACACTTGGGCTACTCCCTGGCCCTGAACTGGCATGTGTTGGAGATACTTCACACACACCTAGGATTATTTTTCATAAGGTTTTACCTATGTTTATTAGTCATTATTTACTCTCCTATAGTTTAGGGGGAATATTCTCTTCAGTTCACACTTCAGTTTGATCAATTGAATGGAGTTTAGATGCCACATTGGGATCATGACCATGCAAAATTGGGATCATCGCTAGCTAATGCACATTTTCCTTAGGATTATCACCATAATAGCGCATTACACATGATTCCCTAATCTCCTCCTCACTTCACTATGTTTCAGTCAGTTAACTGAAGACTAAGAGACTAGTTAACTCAGACTGGGTGGCAGTTCACTCTCGTAACTTCCTGAGAGACTAAACTAGGTGGCAGTTTACTCTCGTAATTGTTGGTGAGTGTCCAGATCACTCTAGACCACCACTATGGTGCATTGGATTCTCCTCCAGTGTGCATTAGTTGAGTTATACAAAGTATATCATGTGTAAATTATCATTCATTCATTTGGTTAATGAGAATACTTTCATTTTTTCTCTCATGCTTCTCTTTTCTCATATTTTCTCTGCAAACTGTGTATGTCATTTTCTAGATAGATCTATTCTGTGTAGGTTCAAAACATTTACATGGTATCAGATCTGATGGACTTCTATTGAAAATACACACCAAATTGTTTTTGCAAGTACCGAAGATTCAAGACAACAGAAAAATGGAATTTCCAAAAGAATTCATTGTTACAACGTACAATTTATTTGCATGGAAAGAGAATATGATAGAGTATTATATAGGTTAACCATGGAGACCGAGACCAAACCCACATCAGCCATAGAAAAATCCAAGTATCTGAATCGAATGGATGAATCATTTGGAACTATTTGCAGTCTCATTTCTCCTGAAATTCTCTCACATATCCTCCTGTAAAACCCCGAATGAAGCTTGGACCACTATGGAATGGATTTTTGGAAAATAGGATGAGATGAGAGGACACATGCTCAAGGTAAAATTTATCACTTTGGATCCAAAAACCTTCGACAATCTCCAATATTTCTTTACGAAATATAAGGATTTGTTGTCGCAACTCAAGGCTTGCGGGGTTGATAAATCTAAGGAGGAGAAATAAATGGTTCTCACCATTCTCTCCAAACTTGGTCTGGAATACTCAGTGTTTTTATCCACATTTCATTCGATTAGACTCACCTCTGGAGCCACCTGGAAGATTCCCTCTCTTGAAGTCTGTATTGAATCTTTGACACAAGAGCAGAACAAGCTTATCAACATGGGAAATATCAAATGCCCAAAGGTGCATGCACTTACTGTGCATGATGGTAGCAGTCATAAAAATTAGAAATATAAATAAAAATACAAAAGGAAAGCACATGCACATCCAAAGAAGGAATGGTACTCAAAACCCTTCAATGATGCCTCTAGATCCAAAGGTGGAAAGGGAAGAAAAGAGAATAAATACACTTACTTCCATAAAGGATTCCATCCAGAATCTGCATGTATGCAGAAACAAATAGATCAAATGACCCAAATACTTTAACAAAACAACCTTGGATTTCGTATCCCCAAGGGTTCCAAGAAGAAGAAGCCAGAAGATCAAAATCCCAAGAAAGGAAATTGTATCCATGCTTTGATTGCCATCAAATCCTCTCATGATGCTTGGATTGTATATTTAGGTGCACCACACCACATGGAATCCACAAAATAAGTCTAGTCTTCATTGGATGCATGCAAAGGTCCTCCTATTCTAATGGGGGACAACTCTCCAATCGAGGTCACTGGCAAAGGAAGAATTGAACTCACAAACGAAAGCTTCGAGAATGTGCTACACATTCCCAAATTTTCCATCAATCTTCTCTTTGTGTATCAGATGAAAATTTTTGGCAACATAAAGATATTCATATTCACATAGAATGCAATGGATATCTATGACATGAAAACCAATTACAGGGTTTCTACCAGTGATGTAAATCATCAATCCAAACTCTACATATTTTCTGAATTTATTGAACCATATTCTACATTACTGCTTACCCATGTTGATGTAAGTAGCAGGATATGGAATGAAAGGTTGAGGCATTTAAATTTCATATATATGAAACAAATTAACAAGAATGGAATGGTTGATGGTCTACCTGATATCCACTTCTCCAAAGGAATTTGTGAGGGATGTGTTCCTGGAAAACACACTCAAAAGAAATTCAACAAACGAAAGACTCAAAAGGATTCCTCTCCTCTAGATCTGAACAATAGTGACCTCATGGGACCTTTTCTGCATCCTTCAATTAGTAAATCAAGGTACGTTCTCTTTTTGTTGATGATTTCTCAATGCTTCACATGGATTTTCTTTCTCAAGAAAAAAACAAAGGTCTTTCAACACATCAAATATTTCAAATCCCTTGTTGAGACACAGCCAGGAAAAAAATCAAAGTCCTTTGAATAGATAAAGGGGGAGAGTATGTCAACCATGAGATACAAAATATTTGTCATGAGGCCGAGATTTAGTTGCAACACACGGTTCATTATACTACGTAGAAAAACGAAGTTGCTGAGCGGAAAAATAGATCTCTAAAAGGGATGGCATATTGCATGCTACATGCAAAGTCACTTCCATAAAGAATATGGGTTGAAGCACTTAATTGTGCAACTTACATACAAAACATATCTCCCCATAGATCTTTCCAAGATAAGACCCCCTATGAGGCTTGGAGCGGCCTCTAACCAGAAGTGACCCACTTCTGTATTTTCGGTTCACATGCATGGGTCAGGATTCCCTATGAGAAGAGGAAGGAAATTGATCCACAAACCACATAGTGTATCTTTGTTGGAGACCCTAATGGTGTGAAGGGATATAGACTCATTGATATTTCCTCAAACCAACTCATTATTGAGTTTAGTGTCCAATTCAAGGAAAGTGTTACATATGTACCTCAACAGTCATATGCAGACACTTTTTTTCTTCCACCTGTCAGAGATGATGAGCATGCACATGTTGAATCTCATTCAGATGAGATTTATGATTCATAGGATTCATATAATCCAGATAAAGATTCAGTGCATGCAGAGCCAGAGTTGAGTCCCAAGTGGGCCAAGACTACTCTTCAAGATGCAGGAGGTCTTGTTGAGGATCCAGTTGATACTAGGAGGAATCGATTTGATTTCGAGGAGACTCCTCTTGCACTCACTGCCACTGAACCGATGCCACCTAGGCATATTTTCTTAGTTAAGTCTTTATATCCATAGTCCGACAAGGAGGCTACTAGAAATCCCTTTTGTGAATATGCCATGCAGGAGGATTACAACTCCCTCCTCGAGAACCAAACTTTGGATCTAGTTCCCCTTCTTGTAGGAAGGAGACTTGTCAAGTGCAGATGGGTCTACAGGACAAAGAGTACAACAAATGGACATGTTAGCAAATATAAAGCTAGGCTAGTTTCCAAACAATTTCAGTAGGTGCACATTATTGACTATGATGAGACCTTTTCTCCAGTAGTGAAGATGGATTCCATATATTTGGCACTTTCCATTATGGCAGCCAAAGGATGGGAATTCCATCATATGGATGTGAAGAATGCATTTCTTCACGGAGATCTCTTTGAGGATATTTGTATAGAGCATCCCTAAGGATTTATACAAGATTCATCTTTGGTCTATCGACTGAAGAAGTCCCTTTATGGCCTCAAGTAGGATCCAAGGGTATGGTATGCCAATATGTACTCCTACCTATTGTCACATAAATTTTTACATTGTAATTCAGACCCAAATGTTTACATGCTCAGGATAGTTGATTCACTTCTACTCCTAGTTTTGTATGTTGATGATTTGTTGATCACCAATTGCTTGACTTCAACAATTGTTGCAGTCAAGAGAATTTTGCATGATAGATTCTTGATGACGGACATGGGTCTGCTACATTTCTTCCTTGGAATCGAGATCAGTCAGGATGCATTAGGCATCACACTGTCTCAATTCAAGTATGCACGAGATCTCCTTGAGATATTTCACATGATAGACTGCAAGTCTTCCCCAACTCCTTTCCTATCAAGAGTCAGACTTGAGGATACATTGTACATACAACTAGTGGAGATCTTGTTGTATCTCACACTCTCCATACCAGACCTCTCCTATGTAGTTGGAGAAGTATACAGGTTCATGCAGGATTTGCATGAGCTACATTGGAAGGTTTCAAAGCGTATCAGTTGATACATACAAGGCACCATCACCTTTGGAATTCACTATGTAGCAGAATCTACATTTAACCTCGTCGGGTTCATTGATTTTGACTGGGCTGGTGATAGCATTGATTGAAAGTCCACATCTGGTTACTCGCTCAGTATTAGTTTCAGGCCTATCTATTGGTCAAGCAAGAAGCAGGCTGATATTTCTTTATCTTCAACTAAGGTAGAGTACAAAGGGGTAGTTAACATAATCATTCAGGCTATGTGGCTACAACATTTTCTCACTGAGTTGGGCATTCATTTTCATCGGTCGATCATCATCTGGTATGACAACCATAGCACTCTAAAGTTTTGTAGAGATCCAGTTCAGAGGTAGTGGATGAAGCACATCAAGATCCACATGCACTACATCTGGGACTTAGTACATGAGGGGATCATTGACCTACATTTTTTTCCTTCAGTAGAACAGACTATAGACATCTTCACCAAGACCTTCACTGAGCAGAAGTTCCATTCTCTGTGCAATCGTCTTGGAGTGAAGGACATAGTTTCCTAGAAACTGTTAGTTCTTCTTTTTACATAAATTCTACTTTGAGGGGGGGGGGGTTCCCATGAGGTTTTCCCTCTTTCCTCATTTATTTCAATGTATATTTTGTATTCGGGTGCCTAACATGGCCTCGTTTCCAGGACCCATTCTTTATTTTCACCGTAGTGATGTTCAGGGGGGCTGTTGGAGATACTTCACACACACCTAGGATTTCTTTTTCCTAAGGTTTTTCCTATGTTTATTATTCATTATTCAGTATGCTATATTTCATGGAGAATATTTTCTTCAGTTCACACATCAGTTTGATCAGTTGAGTGGAGTCTAGATGCCACATTGGGATCATCACCAGCTAATGTGAATGGTCCTTGGGATTATCACCAGACTAGCGCATTAATCATGATTCCCTGATATCCTCCTCACTTTACTCTATTTCATTCAGCTAACTGAATACTGAGAGACTAGTTAACTCAAACTAGGTGGCAGTGCACTCCTGTAACTTCCTGAAAGACTAGACTAGGAGGCAATTTGCTCATGTAACTATTGGTGTGTGTCCTTAATACAAATTATGTATTGCCTGGATTCTCCTGATCTAACAATTATATGACACTGTTAAATACATAATTGCTTCTACTAAAATTCTTGCGGAATTTAAAACACGATCGCCAATTGCAATATCAAGAAGAGAGATCAATCACACATAACATAGATGTTTTACCAGGAAAGCATAAAGCTAAAAACCCCACTATAATATATTATGTATATATCATGGATCATGAAACAATCTCATTCAAAACTCTAATCCAAGAGCTCTCAGTACAATATACAATCGTCTCACACTGTCATACAAAAATTGGCAAATGCATGCGCCAATTTACTGCCTCCAGACAACTTGCCTCTTCTGCGCAATCCCTACTGATGGAAATCCCTACAATGAATGAATCCTTCTTTCCTAGGTTGCACATTCATCATGGTCACATCCAATGTGTGTGTGGTTGCATGAGTGCACTCACTAATGCCACAACTGATAGTCAAACTGTCCCTTTCACCTTTTATCTCAACTGGGTCTCCACTGGATCTGGCATGCATGTAGTTAACAGTGGTAAATATTCAATTGCATGTGAGACCACTGATTGTGAATTAATTAATAATTAATTCATTGATCTCTCACTAGTGTAAGTTCAATTACAACTAGTACAACTGAGCTTAACTCACTTAACTGAGTTAAACTACTTTACAACTCACATAACTACACATATAACTCTGTTACAACTTCGAATCACTCAGTTACAACTAATTCGACTTGCATGTCCCACCAGTCAACCTTTGAACTCAAATTTCCTATAGATAACTGATTTTCCACTTCAGTTAACGATTTTCAAGTGCTCATTGAGAATAGATTAATATTTATTGTCCAACTATTATTAAGGGATACTAATAGTCGACATACATCTATAAATAGAATTCGCTCACCATCTATAAATAGATATGATATATAAAATGAATTTGCTCATCATCTAAAAATAGTCTTCCACCTAAAAATAGCATGAGGATCCATCCTAGTGTAGGTGCATAATTTTCACTAGGATCTTCTTGTTGAATCTCAACACTCCCTCTCAACAAGAAAGGGATTATCCTTCACCCCGATGTTGTCTCTATGGTATTCGAAATTGCTCCTGGTGAGCGCCTTCATTAGAATGTCTGCATCCTGATCTTCCGTAGGAATGTACTGAAGCAACATGATATTATGATGCACACAATCTATGATATGATGATACCATATATCTATATGCTTAGATCTATCATGAAACATAGGATTAATCGAGAGTTTAATGCAACTATGATTATCACAATGAATCACTGTCAGATCTAAATGAGAACCAAACAAACCAACCAAGATCTTTCTCATCTAGATAGCCTCACATGCAACTTGACTCGCTTCCATGTATTCCTTTTCTGCTGAACTGAGTGCCACGGATCTATGCTTTCTGTTGTACCAAGAAACAACTGTAGATCTGATACTAAAGATCCCCCCTGATGTGCTCTTTCTGTCCATTAGGCTGCCCTCCCAATCTACATCCGTGAAGCCATGCAACTTCACCTCATTCGTCTATATGTACTATAATCCATACTCAGATGTGCCCCTCAGGTATCTCAAGACATGCTTACCCGCCTTCCAAAAGATATTGGTAGGCTTAACCATCACTTGACTCATTTGGTTAACCGCATAGCAAATGTTTGGTCTTGTGTTCACTAGACACATTAGTGAACCCACTAACTGTCGATAGACAATAGCATCCACTACCTCTCCAGAAGTAGCATCCTCTTTCCTCTAGTTTCCTGGAAGAGTATTATCCATGGGTTTGCAACCCTCCATGTGAAACTTCCCTAGTATATCCCTTGCATACTTTCCTTGAGACACGAAAAGTTCACCATCTCATTGCCATATTTCCAATCCAAGGAAATAATGAAGGAGGCCCATATCCTTCATCTCGAACTCCTTTGCAACGTCCTCCTTGCATGAGTGTATTGGTTTCTTATCACCATTCAATATTCAATCATCAACATAAAGAACAATGATTAAAATCTTACCCTTGTAGATCCATCTCGAACCTACCATTGATTTGTCAATCGATCTTGGGATAATTTCCCATGCACCATTTTTGACAATGGAGTCATACTCCTCCACCATTGCATCAACCCAAGTGGGATACTTCACTGCTTACTGAAAGGAAGATGGTTCAGTCACAATACATTTGTTCATGAGAGCCATGTATCTAGTAAATCGATTAGGAGACTATCTTTGTCTGCGCTATGAAGTAGGGGCTCCTACATTCTGTGCAACATCTAGTCTCAATCTATCAGCTTCTGTGGTGCACTTTCTTCCATTACTGATGGATGGCTTTGCATGAGTGGATTCCTCCACTCCATCAACCTCCTCATGTGGTTGATCCACACCTTGAGACTCATCTTTGGGAACCAGTAGTTCCTCCTCTGCATGCAAGTCTAGCTCCTTCTCAAGCGACAACTGCATGGCTTTCCCCTTATCGAATTTTATATCATGTTGCATAGCAGTCATCTTATTGTTAGGAAAATACACACTATAATTATGGGGTGTTTCTATGTACCCCACAAATATCCCAACTTCAGCAATCGGTTCCAGCTTCTTCCTGGCGTTCTTGGTCACATGCACATAAACAGATGAGCCAAAAATCTTAAAGTGAGAAATATCTGGTTTCTTACCAATGAAATCTTCTTCAGGTGTACTCATGCCAAGTACTCTATGAAGACAACAGTTTTGCACATAAACCGCAGTGTTGCATGCTTCCACCCACAAATGCATTGGTAGGCCTTGATCATGCAACGTCGCTCATGTTGCACCCATGATCGTTATGTTCTTCCTCTCTGTGACCCCATTTTGTTGTGGGTTATGAGGTTCTATGAGTTCTCTTCGAATTCCTTCTTTGCAGCATAATTTTTTGAATTCGTTAGAGATGTATTCTCCACCATTATTGCTCCTCAGAGCCTTCACTTACTTCCCCGACTCTTTCTCCACCGATGCTTTAAACTCACATAA
Source organism: Picea mariana (assembly GCA_032191745.1). Lineage (NCBI taxonomy): Eukaryota > Viridiplantae > Streptophyta > Pinopsida > Pinales > Pinaceae > Picea > Picea mariana. The sequence goes on from JASDQU010101305.1 coordinate 99,658, forward strand.
CTTTGAGAATGTTTGATCCTTCTTTTGCATGAAGAAGATCCATCATTTACGAGAAAAATCATCAACAAATATAACATAATACTTATTGTTATCACTGAAATTTCATCCGCAAATAGTTACAGGAATCCAGCATCTTCAAACATCTATGAGTTCACCCATGGACCAAAATTACCAAAAAATCATTTCCAAAAGGTCCAAAACTATACAACCAGTTATAAAATCAAGGTGTGCAATGACTATACAGGGCACGTGCGCACATGCGCCATCCAGAAATGAAAGAAAAGTGCATGATGCACGACTGTGGTCGCTAAAATCCGCGCACACCTGAGAACGACACATTTATGAGATTGTTCAGTCTCCCACCCACTTTTGGTTCATCTTCCAAGTTGATTTGACATCCAAATATCAGCTGGATTCGACTGGGTGGCTGGTCAAAGACCTAAAAATGCCCTAAACATCCCCTTTTCACACTAAAAGTTGGTTGCACAATACCTCAAAGTGGTGCCATAAAACAAGGCCATGGGTGCACTACATTTTCAAGGAATTCATTTGCAAGGTTATGCTGCTGCTATTCTCTTGGGGAATCATCTTTTCTCATCAAGAGCATACTAGCATCATTCCATTTGGGCAATCCACCTCACCTTTTGAGTGGATTAGCTTGGGATTCTTTCACCATTTCTTTCAAAGTTTCAAAGTTGTAAGAAGAGCTCAATTGTGAGGGTCTAAGAGCCCTCCCTTGGAGGAAGAAGGGTCCCAAAGTCCTCTTTCTTCTTGGTGTTTTCTTTTCACTAATACAATTCTTTTCCATTGGTGACATGAGTCTTATTGGTTTCTTGCTCTTATGTCCTTATGCTCAATAGTTTAGTTGTTCTTTCCTTTCTTAGTTTAATTCTTAGCTTAGTCTTTTATGTTTCTTTTTCTAACCCTTTCCTTCACTACTGTCTTTCTTAGCTAACCCAACTAAGCTTGTAAGCACCTCTATTTTTCTCATTTAGGTGACAAAAGAGGCAAAACATATTGGCGACTCCACTGGGCAAAGGTATCAATTTCATACCCTATTTGGGTTTTTCTAGCTCTTCTTTTGGTTTATTTAACCTGCAGGTACCTTAACCGGCCCAAGACGACCTACAAAACATCCAATTCAAAGCTGAATTGAGAGAATTCCATTCGGAATTTTCTTCACAACCGTGTGACAGGTGTGTGTAGGTTTATTGGCCCACAGTCACGCATCGTGCGCACATGCGCCAAAATTACTGTGTTGTTCAGCACCCTCTATGCACCTGCACCCAACAGTCTTTTTCGGTTTACGCATTGGCGCTCAGTGCGCCTCTGTCTACTCTGAGACCCGCACACCTGTGCAGAAAAATACACATTGTAATCCTTTTTGTGATTTGGGGAAGGCCTCTAGCCTTCTTAAAAATGATTTCATGCATGTTGTAATTTGCACCACACTTAGTTCCCTCTCCATATAAAGGGATTATTCAAAACACATAGGCACTTAGGGGGTTTAAAATCATTATTTCCTCTTTTGCTTTCATTTTGCTACATGGATGGCTTGCTTTGACTAAGAGTATAAGTTGGAATCATTTGTAATCACATAAAACTTGCATTGGGACCAGAAGTTGGATAAAAATCGTTTAGTATGCTCTTCTCTCACACTTCAAAGCGACCTTGAGAATCAGAAAAAGGTTGTAGGACAATTTCATCTCCCTTAAAAAGACTAAAACCTTTAGGAGAGGACAACAGCCCCCTCGGGACTCCTCTTAGTTTATTTTTTATAACACATCTCAAGATTGTAACGGGCCCATACATGCCCACATGCTACAAAGATAGGATAGTGTTGAAATTTACTTTCTTAGATTAAATCACTAGGGAAGTTTAAAGGTTTTGTAATGGGCCCATACATGCCCACATGATCACAATCTAGGATAGTTTCAAAACTTTCTTAGATTATATCACAATAAGGAGTTAAAGGAATAGTAACAGACCCATATGTCCACATGCTAGCTTCCTAGGGACTTTTGAATTACACAAGGTTGTACCAAAGGCATTTAGTTAATTAGGGAATCAACACTTGTAAGGACCAAGCGAAGTCCACATGCAGCAAGATGACACTTAATTCATTAAAACATTGGCACACTTTCACTCATTCACACACAAAAGTCACTTATCACTCACATAGTTGTCGTCTCAAAACGTGGAGGTCAATGTAGGTTGCCTCCAACGAGATTCTGAAACACCCCACCCTTTTCTTGATGAAACTATCCACTCCCACTTAATTGCAACGAGATTGGATCACACCCCCAATCTCTCAAACAACCACATCTAAAAAATTTCTAAAAAATCAATAAGTTTTCCTCCATAGGAGGTGCCAAAAGAAATATTTTAGTCTAGGTAGGATTTCGTAGATAGGCATCCAAATAACTACCCATTATCTCATTCTCACATTGTTAAAATAATAGAAGTTGTCAAATAAGGAACTTTAAATCCTCCAAGTCAAGTGTTCCTAACACCATAAGGCAGGGAGATACCCATGAAGGGTTGAAGGCCGAGGTTCGGTTGTTCTATGCATCCCCCCTTGAGGAACCCACCTCTTGGACGGGATCCAGCCCAAGACCCATTTCTTAGGCCAAAAATCTAAAGGACGCACTTTGACCAAGGTACCTAGTGACCAAATTTTAGGACATCTACCCAGGTGGCAATTGTGGGCTGCAATTGCACCTTGATCGGATTTTGTGTGGCTATAGGGAAATATCACTAGTTCTTTCGACATATGCCCCCTCTACCCCTCATTATAATTGATTTCTTCATCCTTCACTAGTTTGTCTTACAATGGCTTCAGACCCCACTGTCGAGTGCTATTGGAAGGTCCAGTGCTATTTTGAGAGAAAGGATGTTACATCTTTTAGGACACAAGCATTTGTTTTCTTTGTTTCCCCACGTGGACAAAACCACTTATCCACATATATGCTTCTTTATCAAAACACTTTATGTATTATGCACTTCTGATTACATTTGATTTAGATATTTATCGTGTAAAGTTCAAGAAATTGCAAACAAAGGCTCTTGTTTATTTATTACTCTCACTATCATTTGCACACATCCACTTAGCTAGTCGGACATCATAGGGGACCCACAAAACCCCCGTCATTCCAGACACTTGTTAAACCTCCCTCCTATTCTAGGGAGAGTTCCTAGTCTTGCCACCTCATCAGCACCACCTTCTCACACTCCAGTGAGTGCCACTGTCTTAGTATCAGCTTTGCTTGGTTCCACCTTACTTGGGTCAAATTCCCAAGGTCTATCGTCCACTCGCTCTCCTTTACACAAAAGTGCAGGGCCAACTTCCTCTCAAGGGAGAAGTACAAACCCACCTAGTCCCCCCCAAGGGTCAGGTTCACAACCCACTCACACCATGGTTGGAACTAATCCTCTGCCACCACTACAGATGCCATACTTGGCCTCTCTCAACATACCAGATTTAAGCAAACTCACAAATGACCCTATATTGCATGACCCCACATGGCCTACAATGCCTACCAAACTACCTTCAGATATCCCCAAGTTTGAAGGAAAGGCAGGGGATGACCCTGCCAACCATGTCATGAATTTCCACTTATGGTGCTCTTCCAACAGCATTATGGATGAGTCAATCTAACTACAATTATTTCAATGCACACTCACTGGCCCATCAGCCAAATGGTATGTAGACGAAAAATCGGGGTCCCATGCGACTTTTGAGTCCTTGGCCAAAGCATTTTTGACCTTCTTCCAATTACCAATCCACCATGACAATGGTCTTGAACTGCTTTCTAATTATAAACAAACCTCATCTACACATATTGTTGATCACATTCATGAGTGGCGTCGAAGATGTAGTTTGTAAAAAGCAGAAACCACCAAACAAAAATGTCTCGATTGGTTTCTCAAATCACTTGTCTCTCTCCTCGATAAAGATGTGGCTTCCACCTTCCCTCAATCAGAAGAAGAAGCCATCAGTAAGGCTCAACAATATGACCTCATCTATTCACAATCAGGGTACTTATACACAGTACTTCCTGATCTCCCAAAACCTGTGCCATTTGGCCAAGATAAACCTAAGATGTCTCACTTAGCAGACGGATTGATTGGTAACACCACGCACCACACACCACAACCCTAATAATAACCAATGTATGGCACGCCTCAATATCCACTGGCATATGGAGGAACCCCTTATTATCCCCCACCCCCTTATCAACAACCATACCCTGCTTCCCTTCCTCCACCCATCAGTGGACCACCAGCGACACCCACAATACACCCACCAATCCAAACAGGTTCTGGTACTCCCTCTACTTCAGCTTATACTCTAAGTACTAGCAAAAGTGCTATGCCTTCCTATGTACCTTACTGATCATTACCCCAACAGAATCTGTACTTTCCATTTCCTAGTCCTGCATAGCCCATGGCTCCACCACAAGGACACCCTCACGCTGGGGTGAATTTTGTTCAATGCTCTCCCATTCAACAATATCAAAATTTTGAACAAATGAATACAGAAAATCCAACCTAGCAGTCGAATAAAGCCAAAAAGAATGGAAAAAACCGAAACAATAACAACCCAGGTCAAGGCAGGAATCACCCCCAACAGAACCAACCTACTGGGGGAAACCAGAACCAAGGGAATCAGAACCCCTGGGGGGGGAATAACAACAAACGTCAAGGGAAAAATAACAATAATCTTTGAACCAACTTCTCTTGTGCCCTTTGCGGTGAGTTCGGTCATTATACTCATCATTGCCCCCAGATCGTTGATTTTAAATGGATGAAAGACTCAGGAAATGGACCACATCCTCCAGCACCTCCTGCCCCTCAGCAGGCCCCACAACAATACGTGCAACAACCACCCCCAACCATGTTGCAAAACCCCATTCCGCACTAGGGTGTGATGAACACTCAATAGGATGTGCAGCCTACCCCACCACAGTTGAGACAATATCTCAACCCAAACAATCCCACAAATCGTACTATCCTCTTCACTAGTGAGGAATAAGTCCTTCTACAGACATGTAGTCATCAATACCGTGCACCCGCTAAGTCTCCTCCCATTACCCCAGAAACAATCCCAGCACCAACAGGACCCTAGTTGGTGATCCCTTGCCCTAGCACGGAAACACCTCTTTTCATCCCACGCATCCCATTGCGCAGGAATGTCCACAACCCATAGGCTAGGGTGGCTCATAATTACAATTTGGTCAATGAATTAGCACAATCCCTGGCTGCAATGTCAGTCTTAGAAGTCCTTCAAACTTGTCCCACTCAGTGGAAATCATTACTTTCTGCCTTGGGGGCAGTCGACCCTGTGGATACTCAACTCATCACATTCGATCTCAATAGCGGAGACCCTCTCCTCCCCACTCTCATCACTTTTCAAATCCCCGTTAAAATTCAGAACATTACAGTTCATTGGTGCATCATCGATGAAGGCACATCCACATGCATCATGTCCAAGTCTGTATGGAAGTAACTTGGTTCCCCTGAACTCATACCATCTGCCATTACCTTAAGAGCTTATGACGGAGGACCATCTTCTCCTGAAGGGCTCTTCCAAAATGTCCCTGTAGAACTCGGGGGCAAGAGCATTCTCATTGACATTGAAGTTATCGATGCCCCACTCGATTACAATATCTTGTTCGGTCATAACTACATGTACTCTATGAAGGCAGTTGCCTCTTCCGTCTTTCGAACCATGATGTTCCCCCATAACGGGAAGATCATTACAATTGACCAAGTTTCACAATATGAGCCAAACCCTTCTACCAACATCGATAACATTCTCCCTCTCGTCCACACTAATCCTAAAGCATACCCACTCATCGAAATGGGGCCCGAAATTTTCAAAGACCCATCATTGATAGGAACCTACCATGGTGCATCACCGCTCCTTCATCCTTCCAATCAGGTATGTGTCGTATCATCCAAAGGAACTGACATTGACGATACCCTTCCTCCCAAGAAGGATTCTCTCATATCTGACGTCCCACTAGTCACAGAGCCCCTCCCTCATGAGCCTCCTGCGAACTCGCCAACTCCACTAGTTCATGATTTCACCTCACCCCAAGGCCATATCCCAGTTTGGGAGACAGTTCCCCAAGCCATTACTCAAATCCTCTTCTTTTACCCTCCACTAGTCGTACAAGCTTTCCAAGTAGCCGCAACGCTTACCCTCCCTAATATGGTGTTGTTAATCCCAGTTTGGTATTTACATCCACCAGAGATGGTTCCTCAACCATCCCTTCCCCCCCAAATAGAAGGAATCCTGATGCAGATTCCCATACTCAATCCCACCATACTCTCTACACCCCCACTCACTAACCTCCCTGCCACAGCTAGGGGCATGTGAAAGAAGAAGGAGCCCACATCTCCACTTCCCCCATGTGTCCAACCTCCTTGCGCGCTATGTGAGAAAGATGGACACCCAAACAACAAATGCCCATCTCTACCCAAGTTACGTAACCTAATTCAACTCCATCAAACACCATTATCGCTCGTCACTTTAGCAAGTACTGACGCTACCTCCCCTACCATAAGTAGCAAAGGGATGCGAACCAAATTCTCTTGCACCATATGTTCAAAATATGGCCATTATACACACCATTGCCTAGCGCTACCCCAATTTCGACAAACATTAGTAGCAGTACGCCAAAGCTTCCAACACGAACCTCGTCCAGCTACATCATCCCCACCAAACATCACTGACATCCATTATGTCACAACTTCATTCAATGAACGTATGAGATGCCCTTGCTCTCTATGTGATTCCTTAGATCATTTTACATATCAATGTCCTATGATCATTGAATAGAGGGAATGCCAAATGACCCTGATTCAAACCCCTGCACCCCCTATAGAATCAAGGATTAACCTTACCCCATCACTAGAGATTCTTCATAGTATTTACCCTGAACCAAAAGCACTCCCTATTCCTCCATGGTTCTTGGATGACTTATAAGAGGATTTACCACCAAATCCCCCCAATTCTCCCGTTCATTTCCCCATTGAAATTTTACGCCCAACTACCACTAATAATCCTCAGTATCTCGATATTTGGTTTATGTCGAGCGAACCATCACAATCTCATTGTGTCATTCCCCTTGTTTCTTCATCATCAGAGGACAACCACACAGTGAAACTCACTGATATCACTCTTTTTGATCCCTTGTATTCCCGACAATTCTACTGTGACGAGGACATACTCGAGGAATTAACCACCCCCGACTTCCCATGGGACGTGCTACACCAAAGAGCGCTCTTCTTTCCACAGGAAGCCTTCATGCCTCCTAACCAACACCCCATATACACAGTCGAAACCAAGGATTTTATCCCATCAAGGCATATCGACTGGTTCAACAACCCCATCCCTGCCCTCGATGCTTTTGAAGAAGGTAATATGGCCAACATCTCCCCCACCATCAAAATCGACATTTCCATAAAAAATGGAGTCATTGAGGAAATCACCATTGGCACTGCATGCACTCCTCAAGAAATCACTGCCTATAAATCCCTCTTCCAAGAATACCGGGATATTTTTTCCTGGTCATACACAGAGATGCCTGGCCTTGATCTCTCTATCGTTGAAAATCGCATAGACACCTGGCTTGATATCACACTAGTTCACCAAAAACAACAACCGCTACACCCGTTCAAAGCCACGACTATCAAAGCCGAGATTGATAAATTACGCACAGTTGGGTTCATCTACCCCATTGCCTATACCTCGTGGGTTTCCAACCCTATACCCGTTAACAAAAAATAGGGCACTATCCGGGTATGCACGGACTTTCACGATCTCAATCATGCCTGTCCCAAAGAAAACTTTCGAACCCCTTTCATCGATCAAATTATCGGCGACTGTGCAGGCCACGAGGCTTTATCCTTCATGAACGGTTTCTCTGGCTATAACCAAATCCAAATCCACCCACCCGATCAATACAAAATCGCATTCACCACCCCTTGGGGTACTTTTGCATATCGTGTCATGCCTTTTGGCCTAAAAAATCCTGGCGCTACTTTCCAACGGGCTATGACATACAATTTTCAAGATCTAACTCATATCATCCTTACATACTTAGACAACCTCATAGCTCGATCCAAAAAATGCGCCCAGCATCTTGATGATTTACAGATCATCTTCCAACGGTGTCGTCAGTACAACATCCACTTAAACCCCCTCAAGTGTGTGTTCTGCGTCACTGTCGGGCGCCTCCTCGGATTCATCATTTCCCAAAGTAGTGTTACCCTGGATCCCCTCAAAGTCCAGGCCATCACTGAAATTCCACCCCCTAGAATTTATGCTAACTCCAGAGCCTACAAGGAAAAGCTAACTTTCTACGGTGATTTGTCCCAGACTATGCTACTCAAGCACACAGTTTCCTTCGCTTACTATGCCACGGCATCCCATTCAATTGGGATGATCATGCCCAAAAAGAATTCGACGATCTTAAAATGGCACTCTCCAACGCCCCTTTAATTAGCTCACCCGACTATAATTGCAACTATATCCTCTACATATTAGCATCAGCTATCTCAGTAGCTGGAGTTCTCGTTCAAATCGGCGATGACGATCGTGAGCATGTCATTTACTACATTAGTAAAAACCTCTCAGGGCCACCCTTGAAGTATAATCATGAAGAGAAGCTAGCCCTTGCAATCGTCCTCGCAGTCCAGAAACTAGGCCATTACATTATGCTTCACATAACCAAAGTCATAGAGGATTCCAACCCCATGCAAAACTTACTCAGTCGTTGACAAATTAATCGAAAATTTTCCTGATGGATCAATATCCTTCAGGAGTACGATCTCTTTCAACACCCAAGAGCAAGAAAGCTCTCGTCCTCGCCAAACTTGTCACATCCTTCCCCTCTGATACTACCAGTGCCCCCATCAATACCGACTTCCCCGATGAACATCTCTTTTACATCACTTTGGATGACCCTTGGTATGATGACCTCCTCGTCTACCTCTAAACCCAAAAGTTCATTAACCACCTCTCATGAGATGATCGTCGCCGTATCCGCCATTAGGCCCCCCGCTATTTCCTCATCAGAGATATCTTATATCGGTGAGCAGTCGACACCATACTTTGTTGATGCTTGACTATTGATGAGGCCGATAGAGTCTTGAACGACTGCCATAGCGGTGCATGCGGGGGCCACCTCTCAGGGATGTCCACTGCTCAGAAGATCATCCACGTAGGTTACTTTTGGCCCACATTGTTTCATGATTGCATTCATGTCGTGAAGCGATGTGATAAATGTCAGCTTTACGCCAACAAAGCACGAGCACCACCTACTCTTCTCCACCCAGTCATTACTGCAGGCCCCTTTTGTAAATGGGGCATCGATTTCATGACTTGTAACCCCCCATCCAGCAATGGACACAAATACATTGTTTTCACAGTCGATTACTTCACAAAATGGGTTGAATCCATGCCTACCTTCAACAACACCGCTGACACTGCAACACGTTTTTTCTTTAATCACGTCATATCCTGCTTTGGAGTACCACTCCAACTAGTCTCTGATCACGGGAAACATTTCAAGAATGAGATTTTCGTCGAACTCTCATCTTGGTTAGGATTCTCCCACGAGTTTGCCTCACCATATTACCCTCAGACCAACGGATAGGTTGAAGCAGTTAACAAGGTCCTCAAGACTATGTTACAGTGCACGGTTAACAAACATAAGACCAATTGGCATCATATGTTATTTTTCGTGCTATGGGCTTACCATATGGCCATGAAAATGGCCACTGGTTTCACACCATTTCATAAAGTTCACGGGGTCTAGGCCACTCTTCCTATCGAGTGCAAAATTCCCACCTTATGCACCATAATTGAGCTATTACCCAACATTGCTCCAATGGAGCAGCGTTTGCTGAACTTAGAGTCCCTGGACAAATATTGCCGATCTTCATTACAGAACAATGAAGAAGCCAAAAAATGGTCAAAGGCCACCTTTGATTGCCATGTCAACCTTTTCTCATTTCACGAAGGCGACCTCGTCCTTGGTTATGATATCACCCATGATGCCCTCAGTCATGGCAAATTCGAGTCACTATGGCATGACCCCTACATTATCCAACATTGCCTCACCAAAGGTGCATACATCCTGGCTTCCCCCGAGGGCCTCTCTTTCAATGAACCCTTCAACGGGTTATACTTAAAGAAATTTTACGCCTAAGCGTAGACATTCTACATTAGGTTATTTCTTTTATATAGTGTTTTTAATCTTTTTTCCATACCTCATGTCTAAACTATCATTTGTGTTATTGACAGATGATTCCTCCATCATCCTACCACATTGGTTATGCCGATGGTGCCAGCCGTTGGACACAGAATCTCACTTCGGCTGCTTGGGCCCTCTATTCCCCCTCACATGAACTGCTCCATTCTAGCGGAATATGTTTGGGTTTAGCAACCAACAACCAAGTCGAGTACACTGCCATCATTGGCCTCCTTGCCGATGCTAGCCATCATTGTATTCGTCACCTTAGCATCTTACTTGACTCCCAACTCGTCGTCCTCCAACTCAACAATGTGTACCGTGTCTGTGATTCTTGCCTTTTTCGCAAATACCTGCAAGTTAGACTTTTATCTCGACATTTCGATTTCATTACATTTACACATATTCCAAGACAATTTAATCAAATTACAGATAACTTGGCTAACATTGTACTCGATTGGCATATATCACATCAAGACACCTTTATACATACATAAACCATCCAAATTTTGTCACAGCATATAGATTAGACATCATACATAACATTAAACAATTTTCACACATGTGAACATCATAAAGACCCCAAAAAATGTATATCCATATATATATAAATGTCGGTCAACAGTGCCATCAAAATGTTTACATACACATAAAATACATCGAATAAAAAATCTGCAGGCCAGTGAAGCACCTCGGTACAAAACTAGTGTCTCCACCCCAAACGGGCTCACCAGCCTATATAATATACAAAAAATACACAGAGAGACACTCATGGTGCGTCTATAGCACCACCTCCTGGCCCTCCCTCGGGCGGTGGTCATAGCACCTGCTACTACTGCTCACTAAACCATGGTCCGCCACATCAGCGAAACTCCCACACACTGCTCCAGGACACCCTCGTCCTGGATGCATGACCACGTGCCCTCAGGCACTCCCTGTAGCACCACCTCCAAGCGGTGACAAACATCCTCAAAATCTCCCCCGGCACCGGCCGGAGGCGCATGTGATGGACCTACACCAGGGTCATCAAAACAACGTCTCCTAGCCGCTCTCTTCTTGCCAGCTAGTCTCACCTCAACATCTTCGCACTGTCATCTCTCTCCTGCTCAAGGCTCTCCCCGCAGAGGCCTCACCAGCCCCTGATGAGCCGACGCTCTAACCCACTCCACCTCACACCCGCGAGGTCCCACATTTGCACATATAAACAAACAAAGGATAGCATCAGCATCCATCTATACATAATACACATGCTATACTATCTAAATATCAGAACATAAAACATCACATCATGCCTTGGTGGTCGAACACCTCTCCTGGAGGTAAAACCATATCCAAATCACCCCAGAAGTCCACCCCATAGTACAGATACTGCAGTAGGATCTGTGGCATCTGCTGCCACACCTGTGAAACCTCGACCGTGAAAAAATGGCCACCCTCCCCACCACCATGGCGAATCAAAATCTGCGACCACCGCATCAATCGTGGCTCTCACGTACCAGGTGTGCCCAATAAAACTCTAGGGCGCAACATTGGCACCCTCTCCAAAAACCATGCCACCAAGATGGACCCAAAGGCAATGTCCCCTGAGTCCGAAACTCGACACCTATCGAGCTGCCCTACCATCTTGGCATGTAGCATCAAGCCCCAGGAAAAATGCTCTCCTGCCAATGCCCTCCCCATAATCCTCAGCTGACCACCACTGATCCGCTGAATCTCAAGGGACCCATAAACCCTCACAACCATCGCTACTACACAACGATGAACCAAAGCATCCATAGCCCCGATACTCACTGTTATCCACATTTTTGGTTATCGAGATGATATTATGATCATGATATGATAATGGAAGATCAAACTCTTCATTACGAGCATTTTCTTGAAGAAAGTTACACTTGTCATTTTCTCAAAATCATATTTTGAAAATAGTTCGCAGGCTGCATATATATTCTCCTGCGAGAACATTCATTCCCGCAGGCTGCATTCAGCTTGACTGCGAACTTCTCGCACTGTGCTCAAGGCCAGGGTGAGAGCTTGTTTCTAAAGAAGGAAAATGAATAAGTTCTCGATCCTTCTAGAAGGAATCTTCTAGAAGGATGAGTTGGAGTTCGAATGGTTGGCAAAATACTGGCTTTCCAGATATCTTGGGATTATTTCCTATCCAAGTAACTAATCAATCTTCTCCTATATATTGAGGAATCCCCTCAATATATAGGAGNGGTTGGCAAAATACTGGCTTTCCAGATATCTTGGGATTATTTCCTATCCAAGTAACTAATCAATCTTCTCCTATATATTGAGGGGATTCCTCATGGAAAGGGTTAGAAGTTAGAAGAAGAAGCAAGAGATTGATTGGAGAACTTGTGCAAGACTGTGTGAAGGATTGAAGCTACAGCAGCAAAGACAACAGCAAGGTCATCATATGTGTTTCAGCTTCTTCATGCTTGAGCAAGTGTGTGTGTCAAAGCTAGGAGCCATCGAAAGGAGATCTACGACATCAAGGCTCAGGTTGTATATTTCTCTTTCAGTTAATGCAATACATGAATATGTCCCTTT
>JASDQU010101305.1:114954-138695 GCA_032191745.1 Picea mariana
CTTCTTCATGCTTGAGCAAGTGTGTGTGTCAAAGCTAGGAGCCATCGAAAGGAGATCTACGACATCAAGGCTCAGGTTGTATATTTCTCTTTCAGTTAATGCAATACATGAATATGTCCCTTTACCATAATGATGATGTCATCTTATTACATGATTCCTTGATCACATGTATAGACTAGGTATTGAATAGATTAATTCTTTTGCTGTGATTGGTTTGTGTTGTTGTGATTGGAACGACGCAAGAGCATCGGATCAGAGCGAGGAACAACAGAGATTAAAGGAGAGCATTCATAAGGTATGTTTTCCATCCATTTCTCTTAGTTTCATTCAATAACTAGATCTAGGGAAAGAGTAGTATTCTGTCACGTTTTGTTCCAGATCCAGGTGGATCTGGGGAGATTGGTCTGTGTCCGCATTCACGAATTTATCCATAAACACTCACCACAGATCCTGACATAAAATCATCTCTCAAACAATACCTCTAGCCTAAGGTAGCCAACTACCCATCCTCAGGTAACACGGGCTCCACCAGTAAGGGCGTTCCCTGAAAAAGGAGCCTAGTCAGAAAATACACATCCTCCACCATAGTGAAGGCTAGATGCTCACCCGGCACCATAAAACAATGCAAATTCGGACTCCACATCCAGATCAAGAACTATAGGAGGTACTCCTGGGCCCATATCAAGGGGCACTAAAAGAACTTCAGCAGCCCACAAGCTACCAAAGTGGCATGAACTACCGACTCCTTAATAGCCACAGCCTCCCTAAGTTGTGACCAGTCCCTCTCTCGCCAATGAACCGGCATCATCCCAATGATCACCTGCAACCACATAATCCAATCCGAGATCAGCCATCTCGAACATAAACACATTAAAATCTCCAAAAAATATGAGTTTTTCACCCATCAACCTTGCCCCAAAGGCGCGGCTATTTAAACCCACACGCATGCACATATGTGTGCCTATTCAACCCACAGGCACTCACATATGCATGCATGTTCACCCCACAGGTGCGCACACATGTGCGCATGTTCACCCCACAGGCGTGCACACATGCGTGCCTATTCATCCCACAGGTGCACATCTATGCGCGCCTGTTGGCCATACAGAGGAGCCTTCATGCACCCCTTTCATGAACATAGATGCGCATCACAGCGCCCCTATCCACTACATAGTCGCGCACCCATGTGCAATTTTTTAGCTAACAAGCACGCATACCATGCGTGCCTTTTCCCCCCTTAGGGTGCACTCGTGCGCATATATTTAGATAACAGGCGCACACCCATGCGCACATATTTCCTCACGCACTGGGGGGGCCACACCCACAAAACTCCTGGTACGACCCTCCATATAGGCCCTGCCCACAAATAAAAAACCTAATTCTATGCAGGACGACAAGACCACTAACCTAAAGCTCGTTGGTCCTGAATTGGTTGCCTCGTTCTCCCAGAATCTCCAAATCTCCTCTGAATATCTCTCATCCAATCACTCTGACAGCAGGTACAAATGAGGTAGCAATGTGGGCCCTATAGCTATATATAGTCCTTTTTGCCAAATTTCCCGACCCCATTCCGGGAGCTCCGGGTGTCTGTTTTTTGAACCATCTTCAGCCACGGGATCAGTACCCCGTCCTCTACATCAAGACAGTCCCCATGACACTTTTCATTCTTATCCCCCGAGGAGCCATTTTTTCCATACCCCATCCAGGTACGCATGCTCATGTTCAAAATTATCAAATAAATGCCTGTATGTTCGATTCTCTTCAAATATTGTTCACATAGGGTATTTGGTTTTCATGTGTGCAGGTACTTGGTCATCATACACCAGCATAACTCCTTCAGGTATATAATCAACACTGGCATGTAATCATTCCCTCTGAATCTCAATTGCATCTCCAGTCACACCCTCTGAAATTTTCCTTTAGGGTCCCCATATTTGTCTCTGCAGTACCGCCACCTCCATTGCATTTTGGGTATTATCACCCTGTAGTACTCTCCCCCACATGAGTTGTCCCATTCATAGACCCCTTGGCACTTTGACACTCATGCTGTTTTCAACCCTTTAGGAATGGGAGTCCCAATAGTCTTACATCATGTCGCGAATCAGCCACATATTCCTTCTCCTAATTTTGCTATCCTACCCACTGGACTCCCAGGGAACATCCTCATGGATTATTTTGACTACACTCCCGCAGCATCATTTACCATCCATTTTGCCCATCATCAGTCTATCCATCCTTAGATTTCCCTCCATACATTACCCTACTACAGAAACCAACCTACGAGGCCCCCACCCTCCACTTTTTTTTTCCACCAAGCCCTCCTACACTAGGGCACCCATTTCTGTATCTGCATTATTATCCCCATGGATTTTTTAGTTCTTTTTGTAATCAAGCCATTATTTCTAGCATGTTACATAGCTTTTTTTCGTCACCTTTGGAGACCTTCCTAGCAAGCGCAACCCATGTCACCCTTGGTTGGGGCACTCCTTGTCATCTACTCCTATTGACATCGTCCATATACTCTAAGTATCCCACAGGCCACCTACCTCTGTTCTCTGAGTTTGTTCACTTTGTCCCACCTCTGGCACAACTTATCCCATGTCTTGTTGTCCCCCTGACACTCGACCTAGTTAAACAATTGCGGCCACTTATACTTCGCATATACCCCCAACCAAGGGCAATCTTGAGTCTCCACACATCTTGACTTCGTCCATGTACCTCCTCAGTTCCTAACCCCACCTAGTAGATTTCACGAAGCCCTTTGCTTCTTGGAGTCGCGTCCCCTTTTGTCGACATCAACACAGTTTCCAGAAGGGCGACAGTATCTTGACTCTCATTTCCTTTCCAATGAGAGGTCTCGGATGGAACAGGGAGAACCATAATTTCTCCCTGCTGTTATTGACCCCCATAACATTCGACTTCAACAATTTCTAATGTTACAGTGGGTCTTACTTTGCAACTATTGCAGTTGTTTCTTATATTTGCCGAAGACCTATGAACTTGGCGGGGCTATCAATGCCTACAGAATCCGTGATACTTCTTACAAGTGCCATTGCCTACTGTTCAGAGTATGTTCCTCTTTAGAATTTTCCTCTTCCTTTATCACAACCACCCCCGAGGGCGCTGCAGTTGTCTACATCAACACATAGTCTCAGTTACTATACAACACCCTTCTTTTTTGAGTTACATCACATGAGCATGGGGCATGCCTGCCTCATTTGTACACAATTTATTTTACATACCTTACGGAAGGTTGGGTCCTACAGGCTCCCTTCTCCCTCCAACAGGTCACTCTTGATACTCTCACTATCGCTCTTTCTTACAATGATACTCTCAGTAGAAGAAACATTGATGAATTTTGGCTACACGTATGCTCCTAACCTCATCCATCAGGGGGCATCTGTTATCACTGAACTTTTGTCCGCAAATGGTTACAAGAATCCATCATCTTCAAACAGCTATGAGTTCACCTATGGACCAAAATTACCAAAAAATCATTTCCAAAAGGTCCAAAAATATACAACCAGTTATAAAATCAAGGTGCGCTATGACTACATAGGGTGTCCGCGCACATGCGCCATCCAGAAATGCAAGAAAAGCGCACATGCACCATCCATAAATGCAAGAAAAGTGAACATGTGCATGATGTGCGACTGTGGTCGCTAAAAGACATGCACACCTGAGAACGACGCACTTATGATATTGGTTGGCCTCCCACCCACTTTTGGTTCAGCTTCCAAGTTGATTTGACATCCAAATCTCGACTGGATCCGACTGGGTGGCTGGTCAAAGACCTAAAAGTGCCCTAAACAGCCCCTTTCCACACTAAAAGCTGGTTGCACAATACCTCAAAGTGGTGCTATAAAACAAGGCCATGGGTGCACTACATTTTCAAGGAATTCATTTGCAAGGTTATGTTGTTGCTATTCTCTTGGGGAATCATCTTTTCTCATCAAGAGCATACTAGCATCATTCCATTTGGGCAATCCACCTCACCTTTTGAGTGGATTAGCTTGGGATTCTTTCACCATTTCTTTCAAAGTTTCAAAGTTGTAAGAAGATCTCAATTGTGGGGGTCCAAGAGCCCTCCCTTGGAGGAAGAAGGGACCCAAAGTCCTCTTTCTTCTCGTGTTTTCTTTTCACTAATACAATTATTTCCATTGGTGACATGAGTCTTATTGGTTTCTTGTTCTTATGTCCTTATGCTCAATAGTTTAGTTGTTCTTTCCTTTCTTAGTTTAATTCTTAACTCAGTCTTTTATGTTTCTTTTTCTAACCCTTTCCTTCACTGTTGTCTTTCTTAGCTAACCCAACTAAGCTTGTAAGCACCTCTTTTTTTCTCATTTATGTGAAAATAGAGGCGCAACACTTATGTTTTGTTGTTGAAGCAACTGAGAATGGTCCACACATGTCTGTGTGAACTCTCTCTAGGATCACCAAAGCACGGTTCTCCTCTTCATGAAAGGTGGACTTTACATACTTCCCCATGGTGCAACCCTTGCACTGATCTAACTGAGAAAGTGTTCCCATTGGAAGTCCAGTAGATATTTGTTGCATGATCTTCAAGGCTCCATGATGAAGATGGCCCAATCACCTGTGCCATAATTTACCCTCATCCTAGCTCACCACTTTTTCTGCCTTGCCCATCATGGTAGTGCATCCATCTACGTCTAGCTTGTAGAGATTCTTAACTCGAATCCCTATCTTCTTGACTTGACCCGTTGTTTTATGCTGCAGGAAATCTTTTCCATCGTTGAAAGCAACGCCATAGCCTCTGTCCTCCAACATTGCAACTGAAACCAAGTTTTTCTTTAGACCTGGAACATGCATTACATCTTTTAATTGAAATGGCTTACCTGAATCCCTCTGAAAGGTAATGGTACCAATGTTAGTCACACTGTATCGTCCATTGTCACCCATCTCTATATGTATTTTGAGATCTTTCTCCTCCTAGTCACTGAAAAGCTCCTTATCTTTCGTCATGTGGAAGGAAGCGCCACTATCTAAAGACCACACCAATCCCAATGCACTTGACGCCATGCATGTGATGAAGTGGAAGTCGAGTTCAAATTATGAGGCAAGGGCCTCACCAGCTGCATCTCCAACAACCTTCTTGTTCTTCTTCTTCTACGGATAGTTAGTAGCGAAATGCCCATGTTCGTGACAGTAAAAACACTTCACTTTGGGTAAATTCGGCTTCTTTTCTTTAGACTCAGATTTTGAATGGAATTTCTTCCCCTTCCCTTTCCTTGCCTTGGCAGCCAAAGCACAATCCTCTTCATCATCATGTTTTGATGAAGAGCCATCTCTGGTGTTCCGCCTGAACTCCTCTTGCACTAGATCCAACCATAGTCATTCCCAATCTGGAAATTTTTCCCTTCCATTGACAGAGTCTTGATAACTATGCCGATTCTTGGGAAGTCCTAGGAGAGCCAAGCTCACCAAATCATCATCAGCGACTATTATTCCCACACTCCCCAGCTCATCCCGACATTGGAAAAACTTCGTGAGATATTTTGGAATGGATTCGCCCTTCTCCATCTTGATCTTCCTGAGTTTATCTTTGAGCGCCAATTTCCTATGGTCGTTGTTGTTTTGGAATAGATCCGTCAAAGCCTTCCACATTGCATATGGTGTGGATTTCCCATGTAGGTTTGATACAATGTGGTCTCATACTCCCTCCAACAGGATCCTCCTCACCTTTTTCACTTTCTTTTGTCATGCATCAAGATTTGCAGCATCTGGCTTAGGAACATCCTTGTCAATGAATTCCTTCAAACCATTATATTTGAGTACTGCCTCCATCTTGTCCTTCCAAGCAATGTATTTTGAGCTTCCCTTGAGTGCATACTCTAACCTAAAGCCATTAAAATCCATTTCGATCTTGAATCAACTGTAGCGCCAAGAAATTCTTTCTGCAAATTCGGCTTCTATCCAATCATAAACTCGATTTCTACAATCTTCTACGCTCTGATACCATGTAGAAATTTTAATACAAATTATGTATTGTTTGGATTCTCATGATCTAACAATTATATGCCACTGTTAAATGCATAATCTCTTCTACTAAAATTCTTGCGGAATTTAAAACACGATCACCAATTGCAATATCAAGAAGAGAGATCAATCACACATAACACAGATGTTTTACTAGGAAAGCATAAAGCTAAAAACCCCACTATCATATATTATGTATATATAATGGATCATGAAATAATATCATACAAAACTCTAATCCAAGAGCTCTTAGTACAATATACAATCGTCTCACACTGTCATACAAAAATTGGCAAATGCATGTGCCAATTTACTGCCTCCAGATAGCCTGCCTCCTCTGCTCAATCCCTGCTAATGGAAACCTCTACAATGAATGAATTCCTCTTGCCTAGGCTGCGCATTCCTCATGGGCACATCCAATGTGTGTGTGGTTGCATGAGTGCACTCACTAATGTCACAACTGATATTCAAACTGTCCCTTTCACCTTTTATCTCAATTGGGTCTCCACTGGATCTGACATGCATGTAGTTAACGGTAGCAAATCTTCAGTTGCATGTGAGACCACTGATTGTGAATTAATTAATAATTAATTCATTGATCTCTCACTAGTGTAAGTTCAGTTACAACTAGTACAACTGAGCTTAACTCACTTAATTGAGTTAAACTACTTTACAACTCACATAACTACACATATAACTCTGTTACAACTTCGAATCACTCAGTTACAACTAATTTGACTTGCATGTCCCACCAGTCAACCTTTGAACTCAAATTTCCTATAACTAACTGATTTTCCACTTCAGTTAACTATTTTCAGGTGCTCATTGAGAATAGATTAATATTTATTGTCCAACTATTATTAAGGGATAATAATAGTCGACATACATCTATAAATAGAATTCGGTCACCATCTATAAATAGACATCATCTATAAATAGATTTTTCTCATCATCTAAAAATAGACTTCCGCCTAGAAATAGCCTGAGGCTCCATCCTAGTGTAGGTGCATAATTTTCACTAGGATCTTCTTGTTGAATCTCAACAGTTTACTCCTGTAACTGTTGGTGTGTGTCCATATCACTCTAGACCACCACTATGGTGCATTGGCTTCTACTCCAGTGCACATTAGTTGAGTTATGCAGAGTATATCATGTGTAAATTATCATTCATTCATTTGGTTAATGAGAATTATTCCATTCTTTCTCTCATGCTTCTATTTTCTCATATTTTCTCTGCAAACTGTGTATGTCATTTTCTAGCTAGATCTATTCTATGCAAGTTCAACACATTTACAACATGAACTATCCTAGTGGATTGCTCTGAGGAATTATGGCATCTACTCATGCTTCTTGACTACCTATTATTCTCATGCTCATCCTTTATGCTATGGGATTTGGATGTTGTCACTTGTGTAGCACTAGCTTCTTGCTTTGTGTCAGATCCTTTATTGGCTTGCTTCTACATCATGTTCAAGCTCTGAAGTATCTCTTATTGAGCCTTTGTAATATTTTAATTATCAACCCTATAACTCCACACTTCTCTCTATATGATCCTCATAGTTATAAGCTCCTTCCTGTCTCTTCTTCAATTAGACTCATTCTCAACCTTTACCATGTTGACATGCAAACCTCTAAATTCCTCTTCGTAACCGTAGGACCCTTGGGCATCTTCCATTGTTGTGGTTCTCATATAGAAACCAAACTACCTTCATGTACCTCTAAATTCTGAAATGAATATGCATACAATAAATATTTGTTAGACAAAAATATATACATACACAATTTTGGAAAAGAATGCATAAATGTTATTCTCCTCTTTAATGTCACGAGTCATCTTCTTTTGAGTTGACTGTAAAATTTGTTGCTCAATTTAATTTTATAGGTTAATATATGGATTTTCCAATCTAAGATCTTTCCAATGAATTCTTTCTTTCTCAATCTGGATCTCTGATTGGAAAGTTATGGTCAACTGAATATTGATAATTTACCCCTTTTTGTATATTTTTCATTCCGGTGCATTAATCCCGGAAACCAATTTTGTCCATTTATATAATTAAATCTATCATGAACTAGGAAAACTTTTGTATGATACATAGATAACAATTATGACATAGAATTCATAAAAACTCTCATATTTTCAATCTAATGCTCCAATCAAAAAATGCAGTGATCTGGAAATGACAACTTTGTCCTTTTTCACCCATTTTTCCACACTCTAAATTTTTAGCCAAAATGGCTATCTCTCAAACTGTGCACTTCTGGAAAATTTTCACTCAACCAAAGTTGTCTAGCTTGACGATTATACAAAATGTCGAGTAAATATACTCTTCAGTGGCCCTCTCTTGCTCTTTTGTAGATCTACTCACTACAAAAAAAACCATAAGTTTCATTTCAATCCGATTTAATATGCTTTAGATAGGGCCAAAATAAGAAAATGGCTCCAGACTTGGTTTGAATTTTGTTTTTAAACTCAAGGACAATCTTTCCTACATGTAAATATGTTGACATGGCACTAATGTGCCTTTGACCACCGTTGAATCAATATCCACACTCAACCTTCTACCAAACAACCTATGGTTCGACGTTGTTCCACCAGCCCATAGGGACACCAACCCACCATGTGTAACCTTCAATACTTATGATTTGACATCGGTCCATCGGGGCACCAACCCATCGACCCACTGCACGCAAATTCAACCAATTTATCTAGAATTCGACAGCAACACACTGGTGCACCCTGCTAACCAACTCCCTACCAACTTCGACCCGATCTACTTCACTAGAGCACCAGGCCACCAAGGCACTGGCCTATCAGTCCATCGGGGAAATCACCACCACTCTCTCTTTCAAGTGATTTTGGGTCCATTGAACATGATTTTCTCATGGGGGGTTTTGACAACCAAAATTTATGTTGGAGATTGTCTCCACATGCCTTCGCAGCTCTCCATGCTCCATGCACAAGCAACAAGGGTCAGTCTTTGTTTATAAATTTTTTATTCAAACTCTTCCCCATACATGTGGGATAACTAAATAACACCTGTTATAATTTGATATGGTTTCCGACTGCTTAGAAACCATGCCAAGACATATTTAAACCTCATTTAGGCCATAATCTAGGTCTTTGACCATAGAGGGCTCTCTCACATGATTTAAGAACATTGGTTTCCTACTGTCACTAAACAACAGTTCTAACAATGAAGCACATATGTCATATAAAAGTGAATTAAAAATAAGGATAAATAGATTTGAGGATGAATGGTAGCATACTAGAATAAAGGTTGTAAGTCTCACAGATCAGAGGCCTAATCTACTTGGCATGGTGTCTCATTCAACACAACACAATAAGATGATAATGAAAAAGTGGAAGAAATGAGAAAGACAATAAATCTCATAAGTGAGTAAGGAAGTCTCTGCAAATCTAAAATGTATAAGAATGGTCTTCCTAGGCATAACTAAATGATTCCAATAAAATATCAAATGTATGAATTAAGTATCTAAAAGTAAATTCAACAACAAACATCTGAAATCATCTTAATTAATTAACAATAGTGTTGGTTGTACCAAACTATTGTTTGAAATTTCATGCAAATAATGAGAAAGAAACATATGTAAACATGAGAAGCTTAACACAGAAAATATGAAGAAAACAAGGCTCTAATTGAAATGAAGTGTGAATCCATAGATAGATTTTCTTATCCAAGGAAATTTGCAACAACCCCATGGGCTTCCAAAACAAAGAACATGGTCTTTGTGCCAAAATATTCCCTAACCTACCGCCCCACTTGATGTCTTCAGTTGTGTCTTATATCCTCTCTGATTGTTGAATGAATTCCTTCATCCCTGAGATTGGTTGCACATTTCGTGCCTCAAAATCTGCCTATAAATCTGATTAGAATCAAAACAAAATCACTTTGGAGAATTTGACACCTATAATAGATGTGTTGTTCCATACCACTAAAAAATAGAGTGTTGTTGCTATTATTAAGTTTCAATATTCCTTGGTTACCACTTCTCTTGATATTTGTCACATTCAACTAGTTGTTCTTGTAACTCTCCAACTATCATAAATTTTATTTTATTTATTATAGGTTATTTAATACTCAATCTTCACTATCATAGCATCGACCATGAAGAAAGTGACAATGTTTTAACATCAATGATCTTTTTCAAACAACTTCAAATGCACATAATGAAAAATATTTGGAGAATCATTTTAAAGTTCCTTAGCCATACTGTGAAGGTTCTTAAAACTACAAATAAGGAGACCCCATGGACGTAACAAAAATTAGTTTAATAGAAGAACTTAAGTTTGTAGGTCTTCCAATTAACAAAATTAACTCATTCGTATTAATGATAAACACCATTTGTATCACCGAATGCAAGAACCAACTCATCACGTACAGTTAAGGGATATTTGTGACATCTTCTCCATTCTGTATACCTGACGTGTGGCCTTGTTTACTAAGGAAAATGCTGGGAAATCATCTCTATCCTTCTCAGACCTTATAAATAATTGCATCATCAATAAATAAATAAATAAAGTTGCTTTAAACTGTCACTTCTGATCCATACTGTATAGATCACTAGAGAAAGAATCTTGCCTAGATTTCAATAATAGCTACATATTTTCCTTTTGTGAACTCTGAGTTGCTAAAGAAATGTGAGAACAACCTAGTGGAGACGAGGGCTTGCTGGCACATTTTTTTGGACCAGGCCCTATCAAAACTATCATGTGCTTAACTCGATCTCAAAATTTGACCAGGCCCTTTGAAAAAATCTGGGACCAACTGATACATGTCCATCGATCATGAAATTCATGAAATGACGCACGTTTAGCAAAGAGGAGCAGTGCAACCCAATTTTAAGAAGATATAGAAAATAAAAAAGATACTAGTTTTGGCATTGTCGAATTTTATCAAAGTGTTCTAGATAGATTGAGATGCAATTGCAGTTGCTTGTGTGAATAAAAAATCGGACTAATCCTGCCTTCCCTCACTGGTGCATTTGAGACGGGTGTACTAAACCTTAAAACAATCATTTGTAATATTTGCATACGCCTCCCTTTAAGCGAACTCAAACCCAATAAATCCATCTCTTGGAGTGCTTTTACAATTTCTGCCATAATCTCGCCAGAACAATCCTGAGACTCAAACCCTAGAGCCTATTTCTTCTACCCGAATTCTGAATTCTTGCAAATGATTCTCCAAATATATCATCATAAAACATATCTGGTGACCTCTCATTCTTTGGGGAACCTTCGCCAAGACCACTTCTGCGATGAGTGTCCCAGCCTCTAGTAGCTCTTTTCCAATAGAAAATGTTAGTTTAAGTACAAAAGTATCACTCCCATCCTGTCTACTATCACCAATACCAATCGTCTGCYCTAGTTGTGTGCTTGACATTGGACCCTTGATTTTGCTGTAATTGGGYCTGTCTGGTTACATGGCTTTCAAGAAGACAAAGCATACCYCCCTCCCTYCTCCTTCATTTTCATCATAATTAAAACCCTACGTTAATTGGCGCTTCGTTTGCTTGCACCATTGTCGAAGAAACACCACCACAACAATACAAATATGTGAGGCTTTAAAGACTCAACTGGTGCCKCAAACTTTGCCAATACAATTWCAGCACTTTCCCTAACTATTGCATTTTAAATAATCACTCGATTATATAAAATACACTTGCTAGGTCTGCAATTTTTGGTTTTGTGAAAAGACAACAARCAAACCCACAAACTAGTTGATCTCGACACTAGTGCAGCTGATGTTTTGAGGAGCCATCTTTCTACAGCCTGAAACAAGGAATTCATTCCCTGTAACGATAGTTTACCATAATACAAAAGTGATATCCAGCATCCCATTYACTACCATTTTGGAATTGAARATCATGTGATGAAGARTCAACTATGCTTCGACAAGATCCAACAATTGCACAAAATAATGCAGTTTCCCATTAGAAATTAACAAATAGAAACTTGTCAGCTTCAAGGTTTGAAGAACTCTGAAAGTCATCATTAGAAAATATATATGACTTTCAATCTCATCTCTTTTTAAGAAATCCTTTATAAAGACATCAATACCATCTCTCATAAAATCTTTGCAAATACATACGACTTGGTTTGGTGCCTTATATAGATACCACTGCATATCAAAAAAAGGATCTGAATGACCTTCGATTTTATGCACAGGTGAGCCAACCCTACTGGATGTCAGCGATAAAAAAAACGCTACAATATTCTGGTGCATTTGAAAGACAAAACTGCACATCTTCAAGCATGTCTTTATACCCTTTGTAGACACCTTGGTTATTGGTATTAAATAATGACCTGTCACTGCATCACTTGGGGTACAAACACGCTAATGATGAGCGAAGCGCATAAAACCTCATCAATCTCTATTGTATCCTCTGGTTGTTTGATCAAGACTCCCTTGAACGTTTACCAGTCTAATTAAAATGATCTGCAGACAATTTATCCGGGCCAAGGGCCGAGGTGTTTGTATATGGAGTCGACCGATCTGGAAGAAAGACGAACTGAGAACTTGAAAAACTGAGGAAAATGAATATGGGAAATGAAAAACCATCCAATCCACCAGATGCCTAATTGGACCATATAAGTGTCCTCTAGAATCGACAAACCAGAGTGATTAAGGGGAGGTCTTTCGTGGTGGGGGGCGTAATCCATATGTTGTCGCCACATCAATAAATCTCAAACCCTGGTTAGGTTTCATGGCCCCCCTCCCCTTTGTTAAATGTCTATCATGCACGGAGTGGCGATCAAATAAGAACCTTTGATCTTTCATGAACTCAAATATCTTCCTCTTGATCCATCATGGATGTTTGCATGATCTTGCTCGACTTACGATTCAACATTTGACTTGTGTATATAAATAAAGGTTGAATGTAAAGTTTGAATGGACGAGAACCCCCATAATTATAAAATTGCAAAAAGTGATGATATACATAAACAAGGTTATTAGGTAGCATATACCTGTAGAATATAATAATGAAAGTATTGTTTAAGGAGATAGGGAGAGAAGGAGTAGGCATGAAATGACTAGATGGCAAAAATATTTATTACAATAACATTGGGGAAGTGAAGGCAACAATAAGACTTCAAAGTTTTTGGCCAATAAGATATAAGATAAATGAGATTTAAAATTTAAAATTAATCATTATTTTTTAAAACTTTAGATAAAGGGGTGTATATTTTATGGTCAACCATGAACTAATAGAAAGTCAACCCTAACTCAACACTATATACCATGCATGTATAATAATGTCTTTTAATACTCAATGATAGACTTTGTCCCTTCACACCATAAATAAAAACTATTACTATAAAATTAGGTCATAAATGTGAATAATAAAATGAGTCTTTTATATTAATAATTAGTATTTTAGGTGTTTAGAATCATGACAAACATTTGGACTTATTGCTAGGCTTGGGCTAGTAACGAAATTTAATAATAGTCATATTTGACTAGAAAAACAAAATGGAAAGTGTTGGGTGGAGGCCTATTTAAGGTAAGGTCTAATTTTGAGTGAAAACCCAACCATGTTAGGGTTTTGGTAAGAGATTGTAACAGCTAAGAAGCTTGTAAATTAGTATAAATAAGAATCTAGGAGGTCTAGGTCAAGATTCGTTGTTCTTTTTTTGGTAAGTTATGTTGGGATCCACTAGAATACTATTTTAGTCGACTATTGTAGTTTGGATATGATTTTGTAAGCTGTTGAGTTGTAGAAGGGCCAAGTAGGCCAGATTTTGAGGGTTAGATCACAGGCTCAAGAGCGGCGTGAACTAATCCGCCTCACAGAGGTTGTGGAACCTTTTTCACGATTGTATGATCGAAGATGTAGTGCATGCAACATCATATATTGCAACAAACCTAATAAAAGAGCCTAAGAAGCCAGATCTTTGTCGATGTATCCCAAGAGGGGGTGAACCACGGTAAAATGTGTTATGTCTATTTTTATTGCATATTTACCTTCTGTCAGTAGTTAGATTATGAATGGATGAATGAATAATTAAGTTATATCTATTAGAATGCATGCATAGGCTTAATAGATGACTCGATCTTGAGAATAATAAAGAGAATAATCATATCAAGGCCCGAAGAAGATTAAGGATAACCCCATATCCCCACTCATTCCTAGACTACAAGCACCTGAGTATTGCAGTCACCCATAGAACTATCTCAGGTGAGACTATGCAGTACATTATGTGTGCTATGTTGCCTTCTGGTTTACCAGAAGGGCTGATAGTTTTAGACAGTTTTGTTGGAAACCTGTTTAGATATGAACCTGGGTCAGCCCAAGAAGTAGATAGAAAGATTAATAACCAATAGAAAGAAAGTTTTATCAAAACTTTATAAGACACAAAAAAAGGATAAATTGTGGAGGCTTTCTTGACCCAAAGTTCGAGATAATGGAAAATAGTTCAATACTTTCATAAATGTTGCAAAAAATTAAAAATTTTGAAGGTGTCAATTTATGTTACAACATCATGCTTCAATTGGGGATTGTGTCTCCCTGTGAGGCACAAAATAACCATATACCAAGTGTCTTCTCCATTTCTTGAAAACTTTCCTATATCCATCTATGAAAGTTGTAAATGCCTGAAGCTTGCTCTAAAATTGTTTCCTATGATCTAAAATCCTTTTTATTCATAATTGAAAAAATTGTGTGTACTATTGAGACCAAAAACTGCAAACTGAAATCAAAACTATTATGTTGTTGAATTGAAATAACTGCTCATCTAATGAATTTATTTATGTATAGAAATTTCTAATCCAATCAACTCAACCATTTATGATCATGTAAAATCATGCTTCTAGTGCAACCATAAAAACATTTGAGTGATTGGCCAAACGTTAAACAGACTTTTGACCATTAAGATAAATCGTGATATGTAAAGATGCAACTCCACACAAGATTGAGACTCATACTCACAATGAAGAAATGTTGCAAAATTTGAGTTGATGAAAACCTCCAAAGAAGTTGTTACAAGATCATGAAAACTATGATGGATTACCTCCTTTTGTTCCCAAGGACTAATTTATTTATGCATTCCATCTACTTTCCTGATGAAGTAAGATTCTTCCAGTTGTGCATCAAATCAGAAAGAGGCAAGAGACAATATGTTGACTTCATCTTTATAAAGCTTAGTATTAGCATCATCAATTTGTTGTTCATAACTATCATATAAATTCTCATTAAAAATTTCAATAGATGATAATGGACAAATCAACCTTTTAATTTTGTTGTTTCCTCAGAGGATATCAAATCATTTAAACTTTTAGACAAAAAAATTAATCCACATAAAGAGATAAAAATATTCTCAACATGATATTGAATTTGTTCTTTTGGAAAAGATAGGAGTGTTGTGATTCCTTGAAACCATTCATGAGCATAATCATAATTATTTTCTTGGGATAACTCTTCATGTAACTTATCTAAATATCTGCTTCACTCACTATTACAATAAATTT
Source organism: Picea mariana (assembly GCA_032191745.1). Lineage (NCBI taxonomy): Eukaryota > Viridiplantae > Streptophyta > Pinopsida > Pinales > Pinaceae > Picea > Picea mariana. The sequence goes on from JASDQU010101305.1 coordinate 130,440, forward strand.
ACTTTTAAGTTCTTGAAGACTTTAAAAATGAGTTATTCATAACCCATTTTTGCTTCAAAAGGATGATCTTATTTAAGCATAGAGACATCATTATGTTCAATAATATCTCGATTTTCATTTTCCAAGGAAGGAAAAATAATTTTGTCTTCTTGAAAACTTTCAACTGCATTTATATCAGGAATTTCTGGAGATGTTTCTTCATCAACTTTATCATAAAACTCATCATGATTTATATTACTAAGAGATCCTTTAAATTCAATTTGCTCACAATGATCTTTCAAAAGGAGCTCAGCCGAATAAATTCTTTTACAAGAAGAATGAAACACAAAATGAAAATATTGTTGTGAAGAAATAATATCCATAGGTAAATACTTGTACTATTTCCAAGCATCTCCATCCAAAGAGATCATAAAAATTTTCATGAGAACAGATTCATGATAAATACCCAGTTGGTTCATACACTTATCAAAATATATCAAGTGTTGTGTAGGATAATCACCATCATCTTCTTTGAATATTGGAAGGAAATCTACCGAGTCTTTTGTGATATGCATAGCATTAGGAAAGCCATGTATATTTGAAAAATCAAATGGAGCATACCTTGCAACGATCTTAGCAACAATTGAACTTGACATTAAAATACAGTGGAGTCTCCTATGAGATTGTAATGGAGTCACTGGGTGAATAACTACACAGCATGTGTTTGATCCTATTTCACCTTCAAGAACCAAATCTAATCTTTATAAAACCTAGGGGAGAATTTCGAACCTCCGTTCCTGACAATGACGCCAAAATGAATGTTGTAATTTGAGATGGTTTTGAGCTTCTTAGAAACCATTCCAAGACATATTTAAACCTACGTTAGGCCACAAGATGGCTCTTGGAGCAGAGAGGGCTCTCTCACATGATTTAAGAACAGTGACTGACTACTTTCACTAAACATGAGTTCTAATAATTAAGCATAGATGCCATATTTAAGTAAATTAAAAAGAAGGATAAATAGAGTTGAGGATGAATGATAGAAGACGATAATAAAGTTTGTAATTCCCACAAATCAGAGACCTAATCTATTGGGAATGGATTCTCATTCAACAGAGTAGAATAAGTTGATAATGAAAAGGTGGAAGAAATGATAAGGACAATAAATCTCAGACCTAGAAGTGAGTAAGGAAGTCTCTCCAAATATGAAATGGAGAATAATGGTCTTGGTGGGCATAACTAAATGAATCCAACAAAATATGAAATGTATGATCTTAGTGCCTAACAGTGAATTCAAAAACAGACTTATAAAATCATCTTAATTAATTACCAACAGTGGTGACGAATTGTTGTTTGCAATTTCATTCAAATAATGAGAAAGAAACAAAGATGTAAACATAAAAATCTTAACACATAAAATATTAATGAAACAATGCTCTAATTGAAATGAAATGTGAATCCATAGATTGTTTTTTTTTTATTATTTAAGAAAATTTACAACAACTTCCTAAACAAAGATCAAATATTCCCTAACCTATTTACACACTTGAATGTCTTAAGATGTTTCTTATATCCTCCTTGATTTCTAAATGAATCCCTTCATCCCTAAGATTGGTTTCTCAATTGTTGCCTCAAAATATGTCTTTAAATCTGAATAGAATCAAAATAAAATCGCTTTGGAGAATTTGACACCCATACATAATAGATGTGATGTTCCATACCCCTGAAAAAATATAGTTTTGTTGTTATTATTATGTTTTTAATATTCATTGGTTTCCACCTCTCTTGACATTTGTCCCATTCAACTAGTTGTTCTTGTAACTCTCCAACTATCATAATTTTTATTTTATTTATCAACGGTTATTTAATATTCAATCCTGACTACCATAACATCAATCCCAGAAGATAGTGACRATGTTTTAACATCATTTATAGTGGAGGAAATATGATCTCCTAGTGATAAAAAAAATTGCAGCATAACACCTATCGCTCTCTAAATCGAAACTGTTTTTTTTTATATGAATAGAGTTTTTTTTTTGGGTCAGTTGATTTGGCACTTCCTCATAAGACAATGATTCATGACTTTGAGAACAATCTGGATAGGTTGTTTTTTCAAACAACTTCAAATGCACATACTAAAAAATATTTGGGGAATCATTTTAAAGTTTTTTCTTCATATTGTGAAGGTTCTTAAAACTGCAAATAAGCATACCCCATGCACCTAACAAAAATTACTTGAATATAAGAAATTAAGTTTATAGGTCTTCCAACTAACAACATTAACTCTTTCCTATTACTGAGAAACACCATATGTATCATCGAATGCAAGAACCATCTCCTCATCACGTATAGTTAAGGGATGTTTGTGACATCTTCTCCATACTGTATACCTAACGTGTGGCTTCTTTTATTAAGGAAAATTCTAGTAAACCGTTTCTATCATTCTCAGACCTTATAAATAATTGCATCATCAATAAAAAAATGTTCTTTAAACTGTGTCACTTCTGATCCAGACTGCATAGATCACTAGAGAATGAATCTCGCCTAGATTTCAATAATAGCTACAAATTTTCCTTTTGTAAGCTCTGAGTGCCTTTTATGAAATCTGAGTGCCTTTTGTGAAGTCTGAGTTGTAGAATAAATGTGAGAAAAACCTAGCATAGACAATGGCTTGATGGGACACCATTTTGGAAAAAATTCCATAGCTCGTTCAAAACTATCATGTGCTTGATTCGATCGCAAAATTTGACCAAGCCCTTTAACAAAATTCGGGACCAACTTATATATGTCCATCGATCATGAAATAGCACACGTTTAGCAAAGAGGAGCATCACAAACCAATTTTAAGAAAACATAGAAAGCAACAAATATACCATTTTTGGCGTTGTCAAATTTTATCAAAGTGTTCTAGATGGATTGAGATGCAACCACAGTTGCTTGTGTGAATAAAAAAGTGGAGTAATCCTTCCTTCTGTCACTGGTGCATTTGAACTGGGTGTACTAACCATCAAAACAATCATCTGTAATATTTTCATATTCCTCCCTTTAAGCGAGCTTAGACCCAATTAATCCATCTCTTGGAATGCTTTTAAAATTTCTACCATAATATCCCTAGGATGAGCCTGAGACCTAAAACCTAGAGCCAATTTCTTGCAGATGATTCTCCAAATATATCATCATAAAGCATATCTGGTGACCTCTCATTCTTTCTGGAACCTTCGCCAAGACCACCAACACATGATCTTCTTTCTGTGATGAGTGTCCAAACCTGCAGTAGATCTTTTCCAATAGATAATGTTAGTTCAAGTACAAAAGTATCACTCCCATCCTGTCTACTATCACCAATACCAATCGTCCGCTTTAGTTGTCTGGTTGACATTGAACCCTTGATTTTGTTGTAATTGGGCCTGTCTGGTTACTTTCCTTTCAAGAAGACAAATCATATCTTCAACCTTCTCCTTCATTTTCATCATAATGAAAACCCTACGTTAGATTGACGCCTCGTTTTCTTGCACCATTATCGAAGAAACACTGCCACAACAATACAAATATGTGAGGGTTTAAAGACTCAACTCATTCCTCAAACTTTGCCAATACAATTACAACACTTGCACTAACAGTTGCATTTTCAAGAATAACTTGATTATATCAAACACACTTGCTAGGGTCTACAATTTTTGGTATTTTGAAAAGACAACGAACAAACCCACAAACTGGTTCATCTCAACACTAGTGTAGTTGACGTTTTGAGGAGCCATTTTTCTCCAGCATGAAAAAAGGAATTCATTCCCTGTAACGGAAGCTTACCATAAGACAAAAGTGATATCTAGCATCCCATTTACTACCATTTTGGAATTGAATATCATGTGATGAAGAAACAAATATGCTTCGACAAGCTCCAACAGTTGCACAGAATAATGTAGTTTCCCTTCGACTCATAGAAAATAAGACAAGGAATTAACAAATAGAAACTTGTCAGTTTTAGGGTTTTAAGAAATCTAAAAGTCAACATTAGAAATATATATGACTGTCAATCCCATCTCTTTTTAATAAATTCGTTATAAAGACCTTAATACCATTTCTCATAAAATATTTTCAAATGTATACGACTCAGTTTGCTGCTTTATATAGATACCACTGCATATAAAACATGGGATATGCATGACCTCCGATTTTATGCACAGGTGATCCAACCCTACAGGATGTCGGCAATCAAAAAAATGCTACAAGATTCTGGTGAATTTGAAAGACAAAATTGCACATCTTCAAATGTGTCTTTGTACCCTTTGTAGACACCTTGGTTATTGGTTTTAAATAATGACCTGGAATTGCATTGCTTGGGTACAAACACACTCATGATGAGAGAAGCATTAAAAACCTCATCAATCTCTATTGTATCCTCTAGTTGGTTGATCAAGACTCCCTTAAACTTTTACCGGTCTAATTAAATTTATCCAGGCCAAGGGACAAGGCATTTGTATATGGAGTCAACGGATCTATAAGAAAGAAGAAATGAGAGCTCAAAAAACTGAGGAAAACTAATATCGTCAATGGAAACCATCCAATACACTAGATTCATAATCGAACCATACACGTGTCCTATAGAATCGACGAACCACAATGATTGTGGGGAGGTACTTTGTGGTTTTGAAAAACACCAAGGGGGGCACAATACATATGCTGCCAGCACGTCAAAAAAGCTAAAACCCTGGTTAAGTTTCGTGGCCCCCCTCCCTTTAGTTAAATATCTAGCATGTGAGGGGGCATGATCAAATAAGAACTATTGATCTTTCATCAACTCTAATCTCTACCTCTCGATCCATCGTGGATGTTTGTAGGAGCTTTGTTGGTGCATGATTGAGAAAAGGGTTCTATGGGGTTGCCAACAAAAGGAACCATTGTAGTCTAGATACGTTGACATATTCATCTTTCTGCAATGGAAGGAAGTCTCACCCGAGGCGCAATCGAGACTTGGTCGCTGAAGTGAGTCATAGAGTATGCCGCATTAAATTTACATTAACATTATTTAGAGATCTGAAAGGAATCCCAACGACATTCATGGATAACAAGCTAATACTTAACCATTCAAGAAAGTAGTTGTGTGATAGAATTATAGATTCGTATACATCACATCAGATCAAAATAGCAAGAAATTTTAGGCCCGAACACATCTTTATATTAGTAGTTCCAAGATCCGAAAATCATCATACAACGTAGGTCTCTAATACAAACTTGCATAGAAAAATATGACTCTACATAACCGATTACAGACTCAAAAGCATGTTTCAAAGGAAACAAGACTATCAATAGAGACTATTATATTAGATATGGAACCAAGCTCTCTACTCGAAGATACTATTAACCTCAAAAACCTTGACCACTCAAAATTGAGACCAAAGGCTAACTACAATCATAACCAACCATTTCTCGTTGCAAAAATTTAAAATTTTTTAAGGTGTCCATTTATGTTACAACATTAGGCTCCAATTGGGGATTGTGTCTCCCTGTGAGGCACGACAGAACTATAGACCAATTGCCTTCACCATTTCTTGAAAACTAACCTTTTTCCATATCTGAAAGTTGTAAATGCCCCAAGCCTACTCTGAAACTATTTCCTTTGATCTGAAATCCTTCTTATTCATAATTGAACAAATTGTCTACACTACTGAGACCAAAACTGCAAATTGAAATCAAAACTATTCTAATGTTGAATTGAATAAATGCTCCTATAATGAATTTATTTATGTATAGGATTTTCTAATATAATCAACTTTGACATGAAAAATCTCACTTCTTTTCTTTTGATCAATAACACTTTGTGATTTGACAGATTGAATTGAAGAATTAGTAGCAGATATACCTTTGCTTTCCATTTCCATGATCTTAGATTCATTTCCTAAATATTATCCCAGATCATTTCGAGCTTATGCGACAATATTTTTCTTCCCTTTATCCCGGAACTTCTTTGGTCGTAATTCTAGATGCAGCTTCCAACACTATGCTTCCCCATGCCCCTTTCACTTACAATGGGAACATGTAGGTATTTCTTCAACTTTCTTTACAACAATTGACTTCTTACACTTTGTTAAGAACTAGAATAGATCTACTAATATAATCATCACAAATACTGAATACACAATAGATCCACAAAGCAAGATAGAAGAAACCACACTTTATTATTATCAAAACCCTTGAGGTAGGGTAACATCGTACAATGGATCTTATTATGGAAGTGATCCTCTCCTGTTCACTTGCCTCTTTGAGGGGGCATCCTCCTATTGAGCTACCACTCCAAATACAATAATTCTCTTCATATCCCATTACATTGCTTGAACCCCTTTATATAGTGCTACCATCACCTAATAACATTCTAGAGGAGGAATCTTCTAGAAGTAGAACCTTCTAAGAATCCCTCTTGCATTTATTATATCTAACTACCATAGTGGGTATTATTTAATAATATAGTAGACCTAGTCCACCTTACATTGAATGACCTCCACTATTATCACTATGGGCCCTCAGGGCCCCCCCACTACCTCTCTAGCTACCTTACATTCCATCCCCCTTATGAAAGCGTTGTCCTCAACGCTTGATGTACAATCATATACCATGGTCCCATGGATAAGTGGGGACCATAGTGCTAAAGTAAACTAGAGAACCAAGGTCCCATTGAGAAATGGAAGCCACCATGATGAAGTATTCCAACCACCATTATAAAGCAGGGTCCCATGTCCAATTGCTCATGTGAACCCCACATGGAAAATATTGGCACCCAATAACCAAATGAAAATGATGATCCCAATACTGACAGCTATCATGTGGATCCAAATAAGAATATTCATCCACACAGTTGGATATGATCAAAGATGAATCTGGAAGGAACAATACCATTGTAGAATATGCAAGTTGGACGCTGGTAACTAGCTCCTGATGTGGGACATTGATGTTCTCTACAGAAGGTGGAGTAGAGTCATCAAATAAAATATAGAAGTGGTTGTCATCCCAGAAATGACAACTATCCATATACCGATCATCGCAATCGACCTCAAAATCATACCAAACATATATTTCTTGATTGTATTCATTCTTGAGGTCTGCCATAAGAAATCTCTCCTGCATGTTATCCAATGAATCTTGAATACCACGAAAACTATCATTGAGACCATCTACAAAGCCATCCAATTTGTCATTCAATTGAGATTTGAATGCTTCAATAATTTGTAGAATTTCTTTGAGGGTTTGAGAAGAAATAGCCATTTAAGCACCCTATGAAAATCTAGGAACTTTGCAGTCACGTCGATCTCATGAAAAAACCCAAAAAATAGAACAATAAATTACTGCAGAAAATCGTGGCGTTTTCCAGAAAAACCCTGAAAAACTGTTGAATTTAAAATGCTCATAACTTCACTTCCAGAACTTCGTTTCGGCTGATTTTGTTTTTTGAAATGGGGTGAAATTGTGAGAGGAACCTAGATATGGAATTTGTTTGGAAAAATTTGTCCTCCAAATGCTACAGAAATAAAAAAAAAATTGCACCACCGTCCGTGGAAAAAACCCTGAAAAATTGCAGATTTTAAAACTTCAATATCTTGACTTCCCGGACTCCGTTTCGGACAATTTGTTTTACAACTTGGGTTTTTTCTGAGAGGAACTCATATCTACAACCATTTTCTACAAATTTTGCACAGAAATATACCGAAAATTTCTGGAATGTCGTGGTCCTTTTTTTTTCCTCCGAAAAAATAATCTGCAAAAATAAAAAATATTTTCCCACAATGTCTGCCAAGGAAAGTTCTCTGATACCAATTGTTGAGAACCAGAATAGATCTACAAATATAATCACCACAAATGCTGAATACACAATATATCCACAAAGCAAGATAGAATAAATCACACTTTATTATTACCAAAACCCTTGAGGTAGGGTAACACCGTACAATGGATCTTATTATGGAAGGGATCCTCTCCCGTTCACTTGCCTCTTCGAGGGGGCATCCTCCTATTGAGATGCTGCTCCAAATACAATAATTCTCTTAATATCTCATTACATTGCTTGAACCCCTTTATATAGTGCTACCATCACCTAAGAACATTCTAGAGGAGGAATCTTCTATAATTCGAACATTCTAAGAAGTCCTCTTACATTTATTATATCTAACTACCCTTTTATTATATCTAACTACCATAGTGGACCTTATTTAATAATATAGTGTACCCATTCCACCTTACATTGAATGGCCTACACTATTATCACTATGGGCCCTCTCCCCCCCCCCC
>JASDQU010101305.1:141806-158189 GCA_032191745.1 Picea mariana
TCAACATGAGGTTCACCTTTGGGAACCCAAATCATTGGAGAATGCATTTAGGGTGGCAAGAAATGTTGAAAGTAAAAATATGGCTATGGATACTAGAAGGACCAATCCTAACATCTATAGAGAGAATAATGCTCCTTCTTCTAAAACACCTCAACCTACAAGGTTGACACCTCAATAATTGGAGGAAAGAAAAGAAAAAGGTTTATGATTTAATTGTGACAACAAGTACAGTAAGGGACACAAGTGTGGTGAGAAGAAATTATTCTACATATATTGTGAAGAGGAAGAAGAAGAAGAACAAGAACCATCTCAAGATGAAAACGTAGAAGCAATTTCTTCTGAAGAGTTGACTCCCATGATATCATGTAATGCATTGGCTGGAATTAGCACTCAAACCCTCAATATCGAAGGATACATCAAAAGAAAAAACGTAATAGTCCTAATTGATTTTGGGAGTACTCATAATTTCATTCACTATAAATTAGCCAAAGCTCTCAATTGCTTTGTATATCTAGTGCCAGAGTTTCAAGTAATGATTGCAGATGGAGGCACTATCAATTGCTCAGGAAAATGCAATAAGATCAATCTTACTATAGGGGAATATGTAATGAATAGTCGAATGATTGCTATACCCATCGATGGTGCTAATGTTGTACTAGGAATCTAATGGTTACAATCATTAGGAACAATGGCTTTTAATTTTCAAAAACTTTTCGTGAAATTTTCATTGAAAGGAAAAGAAATTGAGTTAAGAGGTATCACAGGGAAACCCGGTATGGTGATAAGCTCTAATGGCATGAAAAAATTATTGAAAAAGGGGCATCAAGGTGTTATTGCACAACTATGCTCATTAGATATTCAAACATCTAAGCCATCTATTCCTCAAGATCTCCAAGGGATCATTAATAAGCATTCCAAAGTATTTGAAGATATTCTCAAAGCTCTTCCACCCACTCGAAATCATGATCATGAAATTCACCTAATTCCTGGGAGTGTTCCTCCTCACATCAAGTCATACAGATACCCTTATGCCCAGAAGAGTGAAATTGAGCGCATGGTTGAAAAAATGTTAGAGGCTGGCATTATTAGACCTAGACAAAGTTCTTACTCTGCACCAGTGGTAATGGTATTCAAGAAAGATAGCGCATGGCGTATGTATCCAGATTATAGAGAGCTCAACAAGATCACTATTAAAGATAAGTTTCCCATTCTCGTCATTGATGAATTGTTAGATGAACTACATGGAGAAATCTATTTCACAAAATTGGATCTTCGTTCAGGGTATCATCAGATTAGAATGAAGGAAGAAGATATCCCAAAAACAACATTCCGAACTCATGAAGGCCATTATGAATTTTTGCACATGCCTTTTGGCCTTACAAATGCACCTTCCACATGCCAAGGGTTGATGAATTCTATTTTCAATCCCTTCCTTCGAAAATTTTTGTTAGTATTTTTTGATGATATACTAATCTATAGCAAGTCTTGGGAGGATCATGTGTGACATGTTGACAAGGTGCTACAACTACTAAAGGAGCAACAACTATATGCCAAACCATCCAATTTTTTCTTTGGAGTGAAGGAGGTAGAGTATTTGGGTCATATTGTATCTCATGAAGGTTTCAAGGTAGACCCTAACAAGATTAAGGCCATGATGGACTGGACAATTCCAAAAACATTAAAGAATCTTAGAGGATTTTTGGGTTTGACAAGTTACTACCGCAAGTTTGTTCGACACTATGGAAGAATAGAAACACCTTTAACGACACTAACTAAGAAGGATGCATTTTCAAGGACTCTATAGGCAACTAAAGATTTTGAACAACTTAAAGAGGTGATGCCCAAAGCTCCTGTCTTGACCACTCCAGAATTCACAAAAACCTTTATTGTGGAATGTGATGCCTCGGGAAATGGAATTGGTGTTGTCCTAATGCAAGAAGGAAGGCCCCTAGCTTTTGAAAGTCAACCACTCAATGGAAAGGACTTACACAAACCCATTTATGAGAAGGAAATGATGGCAATACTACATGCATTGAAAAAATGGCATCCTTACCTAGGCACTTCAAGGTCAAAACAGATCATGATAGTCCTAAATACTTCTTGGAACAAAGACTATCTTCAGAAGAACAACAAAAATGGGTAACCAAGATATTGGGTTATGATTTTGAAATCATCTATAAAAAGGGGAAGCAAAATGTTGTGGCAGATGCACTCTTAAGAAATGATGAATATGTTAAGGCCTTTCTTTGTGCTATCTTGATAATCAAATCCGATTGGATGATAGAAGCAAGGGATGAATAGAAGAATGACGAAAAAGTGTGGACTCTCATTCAAAGGTTGTTGCAGGATTCTAATGCATCAGATACATTTACATGAAAAAATGATTCACTATGGTACAAAGATCGCTTATATTTATGTAATAACTCCCAACTCAAACAAAAGGTACTATTGGAATTACACACCTCTCCAGTAGGAAGGCACTCAGGATTTTGGAAAACCTACCATAGGGTCAAGAAGGATTTTTTTTGGGATGGCCTTAAAACTGATGTTCAAAGGTTTGTGACAGAATGTTTGGTTTGCCAACAAAATAAGGTGGAAACCATTAAGACCCCAGGTCTTTTACAACCATTATCCATCCCAAGTCAGTGTTGGGAGGAGGTTTCCATGGATTTCATCATAGGGTTACCGAAGTTTGAAGGAAAGAGTGTCATCATGGTGATTGTTGATAGACTGACCAAGTACACACACTTTTGTGCACTCTCTCATCCCTTCAAAGCTAGTACAGTTGCCACCGCATTCATGGAGACAGTTCAAAAGCTACATGGCAGCCCAAAGATTATTGTAAGTGATAGAGATCCCATGTTCACTGGACATTTTTGGACATAATTATTTTCTTGTTTGGGTACTCAATTGGCTCATAGCTCATCCTATCATCCTCAATCTGATGGACAAACCAAGATAGTGAACAAATGTCTGGAAGGCTACCTTTGTTGCTTTGTCTCTGATAAACAAACACAATGGTTCAAATGGTTACCATTGGCAGAATGGTGGTATAACACTTCCTTTCATACTGCAACAAAAATGACACCATTTATGGCACTCTATGGATACCACCCTCCTTAGATCACTTCTTTTCTAAAATAAAAATATAAGGTTCAAGCGGTGGAATATCACATCGAGCATCAACAACAAGTTCTCCAAATCTTAAAGGACAACCTGACCATGGCACAAAATCGCATGAAACAACAAGCAGATCAACATCGTAGTGAAATAAGTTTTGAAGTAGGGGATTGGGTGTTTTTAAGACTACAACCATACAAATAGATGTCCCTCAAGCAAGCCAAGAAGGATAATAAATTATCACCAAAGTACTATGGCCCTTATAAGGTGTTGCAAAAGATTGGTACTATGGCATACAAATTGGAGTTGCCTGCATCTTCACAAGTACACCTAGTTTTCCATGTTTCATGCTTAAAGAAGGTTATAGCTGACAAGATCCTAGTTCAAACTATAGTGATAGAACTTGACGAGGAAGGAAAAATCATATTGGAGCCTGAATCCATCACTGACACAAGAATTTGCCAGCTGAGGAATAGATCCATTTTAGAGTATCTCATTAAATGGAGGAAACTACCAGTTGAAGATTCCACTTGGGAAGATGAGTCTTTTATACAGAAGCATCCAAAGTTACTCAAGCATTGCGGACAAAACTTGTCTCAAGGGGAGGGGCATGTTAAGCACTAATATTGGCTCATTACTCCTTAACTGGGGCATATTACATTAGTAATGTTATTTTATTTATGTCGGCTTTATTCCATTAGTTGTAATTATACCTCCTAGTCTCCTATATATACCAAGGAGACATTTTCATTTTGAATCATCTTGTACTTGAACATTTATGTGGGGTAAAAGAAGGTTGCCCCCTCGAAGAGGCTTATTATCTAAAATTATCTCTTTTTCAAGGCATTGAGTACTTATTCTGAGGTTTTTCTATTCTATATTGATATTTGGTTCTTAACAGATATTTCTATTCCATAATAGTTCTTTGCACATAAGCCAATGGATAAAATTGTTTTCAAATTGCAGCAGTAAATTCATCCCAAGAAGAAATTATTGTACCATGTTGAACAAGATCAACTTGCGCCTTACTCTCCCACCATATTAATGTTGTACCACCAAGATGAAGAGTAGCCAATTGTATTTTTGCAGTGTCATATATGATCTTTTTCACCCTGCAATATACCTCTATCTGCTTGATCCAATTTTCCAACTTCTTGGCATTCAATTCTCCATCATAAATTGCCAATTCAAATTTAACATCCAATTTTAATAAAGGAAAATTATGAGCATGAGAATTCTTCTTAGTTGACTTCTTCTTATGTGAAGAATGTTCACTTGCAGATGATGAAGATGGTGAGGACGGTTTAGAAGGCCCACCTCCTTCACCTCCTCCTTCATCTTTAACTGGTTCAACTTTCTCCGATGTATATTCTTCCTTGGCCTTATTTCAACCCTCATACATTTCTTCTACCATGGCTTTAATTAAATTAAAAGTCTATAAGAAATCATCTTCAGAGTTATAAGGAACTAAATTTCTTGGCAAAGTCATCTCTTTTCTTCAAGTAAAGCTTCTTAAACCAATCTCTGGATTATAACTTGCAAGTTTTCCTTCTCCTCGCTTGGATTTGGACCTTGTAAATATTCGCTTGTAACAAATTGTCGAAACCTTATCTTTGATACCAACTTGATCCAAAAAATCTAGATGAAAATTATTCTTTAACACACATACACATCTACTTGGTATTCAAAATAATAATGATCGTTTGACTATTTGCAATATATATGTAAATTAACTTATCTATCCAAATACACTTTAATGATAAACAACTTGCAATATAACTTAGTGAAATAGAATAACAATATCAAAATCACATACACAAGTTTGTTAACAGAGTTCACCCAATTTGGGCTACGTCTTCGGGTCCACTTCCAATAGAGACCTCTTTGTTAATGCTCAAATGCTTGTGTTTTACAATGACCTCTTTACACGTTTCTCAAACTTAGAAACAGAGTGAACCATTGAATTCCCTACGAAAGTTCAAGAAAAATGAGTATAAACTTCATATAATTTTGTTAAGGAAACTCTTGGAACACATTACATTGTAATCTCCAAGTCTTGATACCTCTTTGGCATGAACTTTGAGATTAAGCCATACTCTGCAATCTGTCTCCTTTGCCTCGGTCTGCATGCCTATTAAATAGGGGGTTGGGCTTAAACTGCCACCCGAAACTTTAGATAGACATTAAATATAAAAATACCCATACTCCTAAACAATAGGCGCCAATGGCACATTGGTTTGGCGGTTTTATTTGTTGGCGGTAGGTCATAGGTTCAAAACTCCACGACCATCGCATCTTTTTACAACAATGGAATTATATATATATATATATATATATATATATATATATATATATATATATATATATATATATATATATATATATATATATATATATATATATATATATAGTTTAACTGTTACAAATCAAACAAACAACTTTAAATATATATGGTGTCATATATGGTTAAGACTCATGTACATGGTGTAATGGTAGTTCATTGGTTTGTTGGGCAAGAGACCTAGGTTCAATCCTTCAATATCTCAACTAATATTTTGAACAACTTGATCCATAAATGGTCAATGGGAGATTTCCACGTGGAAACCTCTCAATGGTCTATAACTTCCACTTGTCAAACTACAATTGGTCCACCTGTTCCTTATGGATGCTAAGTCACCTTCTCATTCAGAGGTATGATGAGCCACAAGGCACTCTAAGATATTTCCATGTCAACATTTTAAGGTCATACGATCATGCCACATGTCACCCTTACAATGGTGACACATGTCACCTTTGACCCTTTTTACTTTGACTTTTTCCTAGTTTGACCTAAACTTTGACCAACCATAACATTTGCATACAAACTCCATTTGAGGCAATTTTTACTTCATTAGAAAGATATCGTTGAGCTCTACACATTGATTTCTTTTTTTAGAACATTTTATACAGTCAAATTTTGAGCATTTTTTAATCCATCTGGACCTTTATGAGTGTTCTAGATCTTCCTAGACCTCTGCGAGTGTTTCGGATCCTCCTGGATCACTTTAGAATATTAACTATTAGATGAATAACCATTTATGTTAGTTTTACTTCATAGTTCATTAGAAAATCGTGTGTTAGACACTTTGATATTAGCTCTGCATATATTGTGCCTAGCACTTCACAAGTTTACCGATCTTGATTGATGATAAAATGTAACAGAATTATTATCATATAATTTGACTAACATTTTTGGCATCGTTGTCTGGGAAGTGCTTAAGGAGTTAGTCTATAAGTGAGTGTGTGATTATTTCTTCTGTATTTTTAGTTTAATTTGATACTCATGTCAATAGGGTCTTGGTGACATCATGGCCTTAATAACATTTGCATTCCTTGCCTCAATTTTGTTTTTGTAATTTTTTTATCTATAAAAGCCCGATACACTAATCCATGTGCAAGACAAGGATTATCAACCAGCAAGAAAAACTTCAAAATGTACAAGAATTTTCTACTCCAATAGCTTTCTCAAATCCTATCAATAGTTGGAAACATCTCTACATCTCAAGGAGAGAAAATCTTGACAGCATTTGGGGACATACCTGCACTCCAGGAAGTAGAGAAAACCAAAAATTCCATGAGCAACATCAAGAAGACCTAGAAGAGGCTAAACAACCATGGAAAGAATTTGATTGAGATTGAGGAGTTTCTACCATGCTTGTCATCATATCCTTTATACATTCAAGATACCAATCAACAATTATCAGAAGATATGCATGGTATGATAGGGGAGGACATCCAAACCAGTGCTAATAAACATGAGAACCAAGGGAACATTGACTACATTGAAGTATGGTTCAATAGGTCCATTGATCCTCAGTATTCCTTCATCCTTCAACACTTATTAGCACCATATCAATTAGAGTTGTTGGTTCCTCATATCCAGACAGTCATCGAGGTATATTTTTCATATTTGGATATGGGTTTATTGGATATTATTTTGTGTGCATGGCTTCATTGAAGATACTCCTACACTTGAGAAAAGGTTTCATTTTTCAAGTAGGATAGGATAGTCAATAAATAAATCAATAAATGTTTCATATACTTGATTGGATAAGTTTTAAGTATGGCTCGACATCCTAAGTGATAATAAGGTGTCATCCTCTTCATTACATATGCCTAGAATTCTTGCGACAGTCATCAACTTACTTTGTCTAGATGGTATTTTGGAAGTTCACATGCTTCCTTTATCAACATCTTGATCAACATATTATCATCCTCATTTTCTTCATACAAATGGCCTTCATATGCAACAACAACGTCATCACCATCATTCTCATCCATTCTGTAAAAAAAATTCCTAGATACATAATCCATCAATAGTCTTATTCAATTATCATGATATCATTATTTCACACATAACAACATACCATTAGACCTCTACAAGCATGCCACAAGCATGTTCAAGCATTTCTGCATGCAAAAATGCACATCAATATGCATTAAAAATTTAATCTTATCATGCCTACTTCATGCACATGCATTCTAGCTTCCCTATATACATTATGCATCATTTCCAGTGTGCTCTCCAATGTATATTTATTTCATCTTTATTTATTTACTTTTGTGTTGTAGTTGGTTGTCCTTGAATTCCTGTAGATTATAGTTTCCCTATTTTCATTCATTTTGCTTGTTTGTGTAGTATTAATTTCTTATTTGAACCTTTTCTAGCCACGTTATACTTGGTCATTATGCATTTCTATCCAATACGCCCTTATTGGCCACTTTAAATGAATAAACTTGATTATACTTTCACCCATTCCTTGTTTCCATTGTGCACTCTAATAATAGAGGAAGCTTTCTTTCTCTAGGCACTTTTAGACAAAATTAGTTAAGTCATAGTTAACAATTCTTTTTTACTGCATTTTTATGATTTCACATAGAGATGAATTACCCAATCCATGAATCACACCTCACCTCATGAGATCCTTCATTTTCTCTTGCATCAAAATTTTCCACCTTCACCACATTCTACCTTCAAGGATATGGAGTCCTCCTTAACTCCCTATGCATGAAAATGACATGTTTTACCTGTTGGCTTCATGTTTTGTGTGAGAACCTCTATTGATTTACCTTTTCAATCCATTCAACCTTTGCAGTAGTTGAATACTAACCTTTCTCTTCTCTTCTTGAGTCCTTTTTCAACCTTTCATTTCTTGTTCTATAGCATTGCACTTCCCTCTGCAATTCTTTTATACCTCAACCAATTATACAATATTTAACCTACTTCTTATCCAATGGGCCCATGGATTACTCTATAAAAGCCCCACAAAATCTTCATTTAGTTCATTTTTTCATATTTTTAATAGGATATTTTACATAACACTCGATCCTTGAGTGTTTCTTTGCTCATCAACAATACCCCGATGTTAAAACTCACTCCCTTTATTGTCAAGTGGTTGTACTTCCAAAATTTCCCTTACACCATTGAATAGGTATCATCATGAGTATCTACACTTTTCTTTAGCCAATACTAGCATCTTTCCTTCACCTTTAATATTTAGGATTATTTTTCCAAAACTGGGGTTATTTGGGAAACTTTCACATTGAACCATTTCATGATTCATTGAATCCAATTTCACTTCTCTGGCATCTTTATAAAATAATTAGATGATTTCTTATAGGATTCAATATTTATATCATGTTGTAATTTGTATTACCTTTCCATCATCTATACTCATGCCTCATTCTAATTTATGAGCTCATAGTTATGGATTCCTGAAATTACCCTTCCTGCTCAATTGTGTCCTTCAAGTCCACTAGTCACCTTCCTTCTGATTCATTGAAAAAATGTTATACTCAAGAATAAATTCCGAGAATATATCTGAATTCTCCCATCCCACATCTTTCCAATGACTACTTTCTTGCTCAATTATGAGCAACGAGAAAAAAATTATATTCAATTGAATATTGTCAATTTACCCCTTTTGTACACCTTTCTCCATGGTGAAAAATAAACCCAAACACCAAATTTTACCAATTATAGAGGTAAATATATTGTGAACCAAAGCAACTCTTATATGTGAAATAGATAATAATGTTGACACTAATTCACAACAACTCTCAAATTGTCAAACTGATGCTCCATTCAAAATCTGCAGAAATCTGGAAATGACAACTTTGTCCTTTTGCACTTTCTCCTGACTTGGAAATTTTATCTATGTTTAAGCATCCCTACACCAACTCCTTTTGAATTTTACCATAAACCCAAATGGGTATATTCATTCCTATTTTTTGAGTTGGCTATCAAAATTTCACCTTCATCTAGGCTCTGGGATGATAGTTATGGCATGTAGAAGTTTAGACTATCTCTCATTTTTATCCCTCTAAGATATAAGTCTCTTATCTTCTCACTCTTCACTCACCATTAAAACTCAAATTTTGACCTCCCATTCCAACATTAAATATTCCACATGGATATTAATGCCATTAATCCTCACTTCAACTTGTTCCGAGGAAAATTAACTTGAATCTGCTCATAAATTTGGGGATTTCACTATGTTTTCATCATTTTCCCCTAAATTTGTCACAGGTGAAACTCTGCAACAACAAATTTCTTCCGAATTCACACTGGCCTCCACCCATACAAGCTTGGTATTGAAAATTGATCTCTAATACCAAATTGTAACGTACCCTCCTGCTAAATGAAACTTAAAAAATACCCCATACATATAAAATAAGCCAAGGGGTAGCAGGCCCATAAAATTACAACAAAACAACATTTTGATTTACTCATGCAACTAATAACATAATAAAAACCATGAATTCATGCAAACCCCACAAACATAACAACATTCAAATTAACGTTTACATAGTGGAAATAATCATAATAAAATCAATAGAAAATTTATATGTTTGTAAATTAACCAATTGACTGTGTGCAAAGGATGTTTATCCCAGCCATAGGCTTGTTGTTCATTTTCTCTCAACAACAAGTCAGCCCTTAACTGAGGCCATGAATACAAAAGGAGATCCAACCCTCTTGTTTTTCCACTCTCCACATTTATTAGCCCAAAACCCAGGTTCTACTCCAACAAATAGTTCCCAATCCACTAGCTCTCTTTCCACGACCTGCACAGCCCAAGGAATGTACCCCCTTCACTGCTCTCATTCCATTGGGTTGTACCATTCATTTATTAGGGATTAAAATGCACTTTGTTGGCCAAGAATATCTCAGATAGTGACTCCAGGAAATCTCAGCTGCTCTAGGAGTGCTCACAATGGCCTTCATAAGGATCTTGAGCCATCTCCTCAACAAGAAACGCACTACAGGATTACAACCCATTTTAGAGAAATACAAGCCACATTTCCAACATAAAAACAATCCAATAATGGTTGTCCTAAAGCATGATATGGATGGTGCTCTTCCCAACACTCAACTCCTCCCCGGTTGTTATAGAAAAATTTTCCTCACCCCATGCAACCACTACTACATATTGAAAAATTTGCAACGACCACTTGCGACGAAAGTATTCTTTCGTCGCAACATTCAAGAGAAAAAGTTCAATTTTTCTAAATCCACCATGTATTCGTCGCTATATCGATGCATGTAGTTTGACTAAATTATTATGGTCAATGTTCATCGCAAGAGCGACGAATGTAGTTTGTCCATCGCAAGAGAGACGACTTACCTAACCTTAAAATTGACCGTTAAAAATGACCTAAAATAAATAGGTAAAAAAAGAAATATTTTTAGGTCATATTCGTCGCAATTGCGATGATAGTGACCTAAAATTGGATTATAAATATTTGACGATTTAAAGATGTTGCGACAATCTTTCTATAACAACGACGATTCCGAAAGGGTATTTTTGTGCAGAAAAATGTCGCAGAATGTTGTTAGAGGTGGGGAAAAAAGTAAAGTGGGTGAAAAGGGTGATGGTAGATGTTATTTACCTTGTAAAAAATGTTTCCTTAGACGTGTCATAAGAATTTTAATAGAAACAGCTACAAAACATTGTAGGAAATATGGTCACATTGATGGCGGATTGAATGAATATCATCTCATGATAATTAGCTATATATTCATTATCTTTTTTTATTTTGTCAATTATATATATATATATATATATATATATATATTGTTTGAATGTTTGTTATAGTATACACTAATTTTGCATGATTGTTTGCAATTATAAAGTTAGAGATTCCCTCTAACTTTTCATAGAATATTACACCAATTATTAGTAGAAATGATGTTGTACAAGCTGAGGAACATCTTCATGACCAAGCAAATGAGGATCTCATGGAAGAAGATGATGGGACAAATCAAGTTAATGATCCCATGGAAGAAGATGATGGGACAAATCAAATGATCCAAGATTTGTTTTCACAGCTGGATGAGGATGGGGAAAATGCTGGTATTTATGATGAACCTCTATTAGAAAAGGAAAATAAACGACTTTATGAAGGATCAAGAGAAAATCTTCTCTCTGTTACATTGTTGCTAGTGAACTTAAAGGTTATGAATACTTTTTTGAACACTTGTATGACACAGATACTAAGGTATGTAATATGTTTCGTCTCATATTATACATAAATGTTGATTTTTTATATTTGTTTTAGTGTTAATTAATGTGTAAAATAAGAATGCAATTTTTACAATTAATATTCTTACATTAACTAGTTGTTTGTTATGTTGTAGATTGTTAGGTGAATTTTTGTTACCATCATCAAATATTTTAACTCGCACATATTGAGGTTTGCATGACATTATGAAAGATATTGGAATGGATTATCAAACTATAGATGCATGTCCTAATGACCATATTATATATTATGGACAACATCCTTCGAAAACTGAATGTCCACAATGTCTTATCAGTAGATATCTAACTGATGAAGTAACAAAAAGGGTGCCTCGAAAGCTTCTTCGTCATATTCCCATAATTCCATGTTTGAAGCGATTGTTCAGGTGTGAAAGCATAGCACAATTTATGGATTACCATGCGCGTAACAGAAGTGGAGATGGTGTTCTTCGAATGCCTGTTGATGATTCTGCATTTAGGGAAATTGAGGAAAAATGGGCAGATTTCAAAGATGAACCTCGTAATGTTAGGCTTTCATTGGCAGCTGACGGTGATAATCCATTCAGAGAGATTAGGTCTATTTATTCAGTGTGGCCTATTTTTGTTATCAATAATAACATTCCTCCTTGTATGTCAATAAACAGGGAGCACATAATGTTGACAATGATTGTTCTAGGTATTTGTTTACATTAATTTTTTGAATTTAACATTTTCATTTGTTTCAATTTTTGCATAATATCTTTTGTTTATTTATTCAATTATATATATTGCATGATATCATTCCTTTAGTAATTATGTGTAATTTCAAACAATTAGGTAAGTACCAGCTTAAATATATGAATGTATATATCGAGCCTCTTATCGATGAGCTACTAAAGTTATGCGCTGGCATCACAATGTATGACATATGTAAACCAATCGGGGAGAAGAAATTTAAATTATGTGGAATACTTTTATTGACAATTCATGATGCCCCTGGACTAACACATTTTTGTGGTATGTAACATTCTAATATTGCTCTTTAATACTATATAATATTTTAATGTTATCATGGTGCATGTTTAATTTTTAAATAATCTCATAGTATAATTGACATTAATCCATTTGTTGCAGGGATTCAAACAAAGGGTAATTTTGCATGTCCAGTTTGTGGCCCTAAGATGAAGTATCATCATTCAAAAAGTTTAGGAAAGAGGGTGTTTGATGAGTATAGACACCTTCTTCCTAAGAACCATAGGTATCGTACTACTGAAAATCATCTTTTCAATGGGAAAGAAGAGACTGGTTTAAAACCACGAAGAATGACACCTCACCTATGGAGGTTGGAATATAATAGAAATCGTCAAGCTACTCAATTTCATAACGTGTCGTAGATCATGTAATGTTTTGAATGTTTATTTTAATCATTGAATTTATTTTACCGTATTTGATAATTATTTTTGTGATTTCTTTTATGCTTCATGAAGGCCGCAATCATCATGAAGGAATTAATAATGGGCTTCCACGAGGAATGAAATCTTATCCTGCTCAATTCATGAGGTTGCCCTACTATGAGGAGATAAAAATATCTCATTTTTTTGATACAATGCATATCGGTAAGAATGTGACTGAAACGTTATGGTGAATCGTAGATGGTAGGAGGGACAAAGAAAAAATTGTCAAAATTTGTACTGACATTCAAGAAGCCAATCATGCAATGCGAAGTGTGATCCGATATTCAAATAGATCAGATGGAGTACTAGACCAAAATAACCTTCCATGGTTATTAACACAGCAACAAAGCAATGATGTAAAAGAGGTCGTTCAAAGAATTAAATTTCCCATGGGTTTTGCTTCAAACATAAAAAAATATCTTAACAAAGAAAGGTGAATTTGGTGACATAAAAACACATGATTGGCATACCTTCATTAAGGTAATAATTTTGGTATACATATTTATATATATTGGCCTTATAGATCTTTTATTTTTATTTTTTTTGGTTGTATACTTTGGTCAAAACAAATAATGATTCATTTTGTTGTTACAGTATGTTCTACCGCTATCTCTCCTAAACGACTTTGACAACAATGTCAAACAAGTTATATATGATCTTGGAAAATACATGAGGTAAGACGTAGTTGTGATTTATATGCAAAATGTTCTTTCAAATTAATGTTGTACTTAATGACACGTGTTTTACTTGTAATGTAATGTAATATATTATATTATGTTATGTTGAAACATGTTATTTTCTTGTGTCATGATTTCATGTAGATGGTTGTCATTGAAATAAATCCATGAATATGATATAAAGTATTGGAAGAGAGAAATTCCTCTTCTAATGTGTGAAATGCAAAAGCATATACCTCCTATATTTTTCAGTGCACAAGAACACTACCTCATACACCAAGTTTAGGATATTGAAATTTGTGGACCTGTTCACACAAGGTCATTGTGGATGGTGGAGAGGCACTTGAAATCATTGAAGGCGTTGGTTAGATAAAGAGCACGTTCTGACGATTTTATGGTGGAGGGATATATGGTATATCAATCCATGGTGTATATTAGTCAGTATCTTCCTAAATTAGTAGCGCCAACTATGCATGCAGTGGATCGCATTTGGGATGTGAACTCCATCAAAAATTTTGAAGATAAGGAGCATTTGTTGGGGAAAGGTAGAATGAAAAAAATGAGAGGTAATATATTAATAATTGTGAAAATTTGTATTAATAATGTTGGAAAATATTGAACAAGCAACGAATGCATGTTGAGAGTTGTTGTCATTGATGGAAAATTTGCAGACAACGAATGGTTGTTGTCATTGATGTATTTGTATCAAATAGATTGCAACAAGATCATGGTTCAATCGTAACCATTGAATCCAAAATGAATCTGGACCGTAGTTTACAACCCCTTGTCGGAGAGAGGATCTGAGCTGTCAGATCAGAAGCAGACACCCGTCAGTTGTCAGATCTGCAGAAGCTACGAGGGAGATAAGCGTGGCAGCAATCGGGCGCCACCGGGAGAAGCTCGACAGGTGACTTCATCGGATAATCGGGGATCGGGACCTTGAAATGTCCAATCCACTTGACAAAAATCACGATATGTGATTTCGCGATTTGATCGCAGCCGCTAAAGAAAGCATGAGATATGGACCATTGATTTCCTTCATCGAAGAATCGGGGATCGGAGGATCGGGAATTCTGTAGGCATGTGCATGGTGACATCGAAAATGCCGAAACCCCGATGAAAGGCTTGACTGAGGTCATGTGTTGATAGTCATATGGGCCAAGGCCTATAGCCATCAGGGCTAGCGCGTGGAAAGGGGTGCATCGACATCGGGGATGGGAACTTTGAAGTGACAAATTCACTTGACATCAGGAGTGTCGATTTTGCGATATGTGAAATCGCGATGTAATCTGAGCCGTCAGATCAGGCTTTGATCTAGACCGTTGATTCTAGACCGTGTCGAAATTTTGAGGATCGCAACATGGAATGGCAAGTGAAAAAATGCAACGAGACTTCCGAAATCGCGATACGCGATATTGCAATTCAATCGCGACCATTGAGACAAGATCTGATCTGGACCATTGATCTGACTTCTTCGTGGAGTTTCACAAATCAGGACTTTGAAAGGCAAAGAACATAATGTAGATATTGTGATATGCGAAATCGCGATGTAACAACAATCGTCATATCAAGAAGTGATATGGACCATTGATTCAACCTCTTTACTGAATGTCGAGAATCAGGATTTGTAAGTGACAAAAACTCTGATCGCCGAGAGTGCTGAAATCGTGAAGTGGGAAATCCCGATTGGATCTGAACCATTGAATCAAGTATTGATCGAAGGGTTATTGTTCTCTCTCACAGTTAACTACTGAGTTTGGATTTTGTTAGTAAAACAGACTCATGATGACGAATCGGTTGGCGTTTTGGTTGGATGGACATTTGTCGACATTTTCCCCAAGGAGTTGGGAAGTTGAAACATTGTGCTCGGGTGTATAAATGAAGACGAAACAGACTGTGTGAAGTTGGTTGTTCTGGTGAGGAAAGGAATGAAACAGTAAGGTAGAATACAGAAGAGGATGCGTGGTAGGAAAGGAAGCAGATGTGCAGAGTGAGATGGAACGCAGAACAGAATAGCAGAGCATGAGAAAATGCAGAGCAGAATAGCAGAGCAAGAGAAAACGCAGAGCAAAATAGCAGAACAGATCAGACTTACAGAACAAAGAAAGGAAGGTAAGAATTGACTTATCTGGGAAATTGACTGTGTATTCATTATTTTAATATTCAAGGGTGGTTGGGAGGTGCTCGGGAGGACTGTTGTCCTCAGAGGTTCAAGTGGATGCTTGAACACAGGGAGTTGTAGCTTCCATCTAGTTGCAGCCAGAGAAATCAAGGTGGCAGGGTGGTGCTAGGGAGAACAAGTGTTATCTGTTATACGGGTTGGAGCCTGTGTAACTGGAAGTTGGTGCTTCCATCCAGTTGGTGCTGGAACATTCAGGAAGTTGGTGCTTCCATCCAGTTGGTGCTGGAATTTTCAGGGAGCTGGTGCTTCCTTCTAGTGGGTGCTAGAGAAACCAGAGAGTTGGTGCTCTCAAACAAGTTGCAGCTTGTAAAACAGAGGTAGCAGCCTCACATTGAGTTGGTGCTCAATTGTAAATGATGTACAGAACTGAAAAAGACTGCCTATCATTTCGAAGAAGAAGAGGTTTT
>JASDQU010101305.1:204697-215484 GCA_032191745.1 Picea mariana
ATGTACTTCATGGTCCCTTAGATATATTATTCTCTCTAGTTCTCTTTAGTGTGGATAGAAAGAGCTTGATCTATTGTATTCTTTCTAAGAATTTCCTAAAAGAACTATATTTGTCTCTCAATGATGTAAAGAGTATATAATGGATAGTGAATGATCAATTGTTATCTTCCATATCCTATATGCTTGGTATGGGTTGGAAATGGAGAATAAAACATGCAATATGTAGAGAATTAATGTTAGAGTGCTTCCCACAATGTTACAGTCAATGAAATTGATATCATTGGTGGAAATGATGGATGACATTACCTATAACTAGCGGAATGTAGGACTCTTACACTTCCCATGGCATGAAGATGGAACTCAACCCATGCTCCCATTATTATGTGAAAAGACTTTCCCCACCAACCTCTTACATACATTCAAGGATTGGTTGATAAGTAAAAGAAGGTATATGGCTTTATTTAAAGCACATTGTACAAAACAATAAGTTCTGAGAATGACCTTGGAGATAGAGGATTTATTTTCTCATAGGTCCCCTTTCATCTTCCCCTATAGTGGAATCATAGTGCCTTTCATGCCTTCATGTGTTTTCTATGGTGGGTTGCATCACCATACATTGAAGCACTTGGAAGGCCTAATTACTATTTAACTATTTAAGTAAAGGTCATTAGAGTTGTGTTAGAGTCTTAGGATTGTGTTTTGTATTTGTAAAATACACCATGTGAAACTCTTACATCAAAGCCATATATTGTCATTGACCTATTGAAATAAGTATTATCAAATAGTTGTTGTACCACCCAAGCACATATTTCAGTTTAGACACATTTTCTTTGAGTATTTCATCTTCTATATTGAATTATTGATTTTATATGTAACCTTGTAGGTTAGAAATATTTAAGCAATTTTAAACTATAGTGAACTCCATATCATCCAGCCATTTCCTTAGGCTTCATGGCCTCCCTCCATTCTTATGAGAACTTCAATCCTTAGCAATTCTCTTGAACCTCTTGTATGGTAGAAAATGCACTAGATACATATGGTTAAGATGGATTTTGATTATGCATAGGGTGCTCAAGCATGGGATGATATTTTATTAGGTAGACTTCATATCTAATCTTCTTGTACAATGTATTCCAAAGGCTAAAACTCCCTTAGATAGTGGTGCACTTGATTTTTACATGGCGTCTTATCTTATGTATTGTGTATGTGTGAGCTAAGAGTTCTCTTGTTTCAAGCCCACCTAGTAGCCTTCATTTGCACTTGTACATGGTTATTTCCTCATAGATGTTTAGCTATTATTCAGTCATTTAACCTTTTAATGTATTTGAAAAATGTAGGTTTGAAGGTTGGTCACCTCCACAATCCAAAACACATTTCCGAAAAGGTATAAATCATTTTATTCACTTGCGTCATGAAATTTTCCTTCATTTACTTGTATACTTAAATTCAAAATTGGAAAAACAAATGACACATAGCATGCATAACACATAATTTTTTTATGACTGGGAGTAATAGTAATTTTGCATATTCATAAACAAAAGAACAAGACTTATCTTTTAACAAAAATAGGTCCAAAAGATTGGTCATGTAAGAGAAAATTTCCATTGAACCACAACCATCTAGTGTAGATACCACCGCCAACCTAGGCTATGAGGCCACCATGGTGAAAAAACCAAGCAATAAGATTCTATATTTGATGCAGGAGCATCGCAAACGTTGCAAGAAACAAGCAAGTGCAAGGACGGAAGACAGTTGGAAAGCACCAGCGCACATTTTTTTGAAATATTTTTGAAACATTAATGTAATAGTTAGGAGGAAGCACACTTAGATATTGTAAACAGATCTTGAGCGATCCACTCTCATCTGTAGTAGGTGAAGGCATTAATACATAATTAATATGAGTAGGTAGATTTAAATGCAAATTAGACAGTTTAGAGTGTAGGAGGGAAAACCGACTATAGACACCCTCATCTTGTATCATTGTAACATTAGCATGATCAATCGAGCATAGAGCATAGAGAGGACAAGAAGCAGAGAACTGTATTTGAAAAC
Source organism: Picea mariana (assembly GCA_032191745.1). Taxonomy (NCBI): domain Eukaryota; kingdom Viridiplantae; phylum Streptophyta; class Pinopsida; order Pinales; family Pinaceae; genus Picea; species Picea mariana. Next base: position 206,750 of record JASDQU010101305.1, read on the forward strand.
ACCCATGTACAAAAGTCCTGAATTAATACATGAAGCTTTGATTCAGACTTATGGTGTCATGATATTCTTTGTGTATGCATGTTGAATGTTATGCTCATAGTTGTTTTTACTCTTTCTGTTATGCATTTGTTGTTACGCTATGTATGAATGATTTCCCGTTGAATGTTTGAAATCTGAGAGAGAGAGAGAAAGGAATGAGTTTCAATTGTTTCTCAACCTGAGTGAGTAAAATTCCTGCAAGGAGTGCAGTGGAGTTTGTCTGCAAGGAGTGCGTTGACGGGTTCAGAGTTAAATCTCTGCAAGCTCAGGAGGGATACAGTTATTCTCATTCTCATTGAAGTGAAAGTTAAGCACAAGAGCCATGCAAGGTGTGTGCAGGCCGAGTGAAGTCTCAGAGTTACAACCTGAGTGAAATTGTTGAAGGACTGATGTCACAAGGAGTGCACAGAGTCGAAGAGGTTCAAATACTAGAGCGTATTTGAAGAAGTGTCATAAGGAGTGCATGCAGGAGTTATCCCTAGAGTACTTGAGGATTTCAAGCAAGCTCAGGAGGGATAGAGTCTTCAAAGTTGTCGAAGAGAAGCTCAAGAGGGCTAGTGCCTTGAAGTGTTGAAAGGAGGCATAGTGAAGTTGTTTTGCAGGTGGACAAGTTTCCATGAAGGAATACCTTGTTCATTTCATAGGAGTTGTCAAGGAGGCATTGGACGGTCGAAAATCTCCGAGGGAATTCGTGAAGTTCCAAGAGCCATCAGATCATGCAGAGGAGCAGGGGAGTTACGGTAAGCCTATTTTCAAGTTCAAGTTCAAGGGAAATAGAGCCATAGGATCCAAGACAACAAGGGTCGTTGGATCACTCGCAAACTCTCATTTCGCGGATTCGTGAGTTGAAGGACCGAAAACCTTGCATCAAGAATTGTGAAATCATGAAGTGTGAAGTCCCAACAGAGCAAGAAGTTCCGTTGTGGGGCCAACATTAATAACGAGTCGAAACTCGGCATTTCGACATTTCAGAGGATAGGAGGTCGAGACTTTTGTCCCGAAAGTCCTGAAGTCACGAGTTGTGATAGGTAGTAATGAGGAGTTCGGGATCTACTCACTTCGGGTGTCGGGATACAAAGGAGGCGGTGCTTGGGGAGAAAACTCGCGAACTCCAAAGTTCCAATATCATGAGAAATACGACCACATTGTTTGGTCAGAAGGGGATTGGAATTGATGCTTCATGTTTGATCGTGTGGGCTCAATTTATAAGAACCTGTGGAGAAGCACCATTTTATGTGCGTGGGATTCCCCGAAGAGGAACCGAAGAGTCAATCCGAATCAAGGGCAGGAATTAGAACGATCCTGTAGTGGACCTTGACCCAAGGGAAATTAGAGGGTTGGGGGTCTCCATCAAGTGGTATCAAAGCGCAGAAAGATTTATTTGCTTTCTGTAGCAGGGAAAAGAAAGATTCACCATGCTGCCGAGAAGAAGAGACAGGAAAACACTCGATCCGCCAGAGAAGAGGGAAACGCCAGGAAAAAGGGGTAGGCAGGTTCCAAATCCAGCCATGGAAAGAGAGATGCATAACCTACGCACCAGAGTCATGGACATGGAAATAAAGTAGAGGTGCACATCCGGTGTTGGAGATGTCAGTGAATCTGAAAGTGAAGATGAAGATGGACATGAAGGAGAAGAAGTTGCAGCAGAAGATGCAGCAAATGAATGCCTGATTAGGGTTGTTGCAAGAATGAGTGCTAGATAAAAAATGGGCATTCCAGTATATGAGGGAAACCTGGATGTTGAAGAGCTTCTAGACTAGATTAGAGCTCTGGACACATATTTTGACTATGAAGATGTCGAGGAACAAGAAGGTCAAACATGCTGTCACAAGATTGAAAGGACATGCAGCATTGTGGTGGGATGAACTACAAGCTGACAGATGCTACAAAGGCAAGCAGAAAATCAAGAGTTAGGATAGAATGATCGTGAAGATGAAAGTGAAATTCATACCCAAGGATTACCAAATTACTCTGTTTCGAAGGATGCATAATTTGAGACAGACGCTGATGTTAGTGAAGGAGTACACTGAAGAGTTCTACAAGATAAACATCAGGGAAGGTCATTGTGAAAGTGATGATGAAAAGGTTGTCAGGTATATGAATGGTCTGAGATATGACATTCAGGATGAGATGAGCATGATGATCATTCAGACCGTCGAAGATGCTAATCAGATAGCTCTAAAGGCTGAAGAGAAGCTGAGCTGAAAGAAAAGTCAGAGAGGCCGAGGTAGAAGTCAGCCCAGAGGCAAAATAGTTGTCCAAGATAGGAATCAGAAGTCTAAGGAAGAGTGGAAGAAACCTCAACCTCAAACTGAGAGAGGTGGAAGCTCACAAAGAGGGAAGTATACTGAACAGAGAGTTCAGTATGTTGATAACAACACTTTTCCTCACACTAGAGGAAGAGGAAGAAGCAGAGGTGGAGTGATAAAATGTTTCACATGTGGAAAGAATGGACACAAATCTTATGAATGTCCAAATAAGAAGAAAGAAGGTGGTGAAACTCACATTGCCGAAGCACAAAGGCAAAATGTTGAGGCAGAAGATGCTGAAGGCGGAAGATCACTGGTGATGAGGAAGGTTCTCTTAACGCCAGAAAAAGAGGCGGAGAATCCAGTGCAAAGGAATAGTCTTTTCTGGACTACTTGCAAGACAAAAGATAGGGTATGCAAAGTCATTGTGGACAGTGGTAGCACAGACAATATCGTTTCTACAGAGATGGTAAAAATGATGGAGCTGGAGACTATTGAACATCCAAATCCATACAGAGTTTCGTGGCTAAAAAAAGGACATCAGGTAAATGTCACTAAACAATGTTTAGTTGAATTTAAAATAGAAGGATATAACGATAAGATATTGTGTTATGTCATTCCCATGGATGTTTGTCATCTATTGCTGGGTAGACCATGACAATATGACAGGAATGTGGTTCATGATGGGAGAAATAAAACATACACCCTAGAGAAGAATGGGAGAACTCACATGTTGTTGCCGATTAAGGAAAAAGAGGTGAAACCTGAAGTAAGCAACACTGTACTTCTCATGGGTGGGAAGGAACTTCTTCAGGAGGTTAAGAAGAAGGAAGATCCACAATTCATTGTGGTTAGGAAACCTAGATATTTTTTGACCAGCACAAGAGTGGATGATCTACCAGAGGAAATCCAGAAGCTGCTGGAGGAATTTGTTGATATAGTAGTGGAAGAACTACCTCGTTCGTTGCCACCTATCAGAAGTATAAGTTATCACATTGATCTCATACCTGGAGCTAGTTTACCAAACAAAGCAACGTACAGATTGACGCCGCAGGAGAATGAAGAGGTCAAAAGACAGGTCCAGGATTTAATGGACAAAGGATTAGTAAGAGAGAGATTAAGTCCATGTGTTGTTCCGACAGTACTCAGTCCAAAGAAAGATGGAGGCTGGAGGATGTGTACAGACTCAAGAGAAATTAATAAGATTACCATCAGGTACAGATTTCCATTGCCAAGGATGGACGATTTGATGGATTGCCTGAGTGGAGCAAAATAAATTTCAAAGATTGATTTGAAAAGTGGATATCACCAGATTCGTATGAGAGAGGGTGATGAATGGAAGATAGCATTCAAGACCAATGAAGGGTTGTATGAATGGCTTGTTATGTCATTTGGCTTAACAAATGCGCCAAGCACTTTCATGAGATTGATGAATGAAGTCCTGAAGGATTTCATCAGAAAATTTGTCATCGTGTATCTTGATGACATACTGATTTTCAGTAAAACAGAGGCAAAGCATCTGAAACATTTGGCTACAGTGATGAAGAGGCTACAGCAAGAGAAGTTGTTGATAAACATGAAGAAATCCTCATTCATGAAGATAGAGCTCATTTATTTAGGGTTTGTTATTTCTGCAGATAAGTTGAAGATGGATCCAGATAAAGTGGAGGTGATTAAGAATTGGCCATCGCCAAAGAGTATCTTTGAAGTTTGAAGTTTTCACAGATTGGCTAGTTTCTACAGAAAATTCATCAGGAATTTCAGTGGAATTAGTGCACCAATGATGGACACAGTGAAAAAGAGACACAAGTCTTTTCACTGGACAAAAGCGGCTGAGAAAATCTTCAATTTGTTGAAAAGGAAAATCACGGAACAACCAATTTTGGTGTTGCCAGATTTCAAAAAGACATTTCAATTAAAATGTGATGCAAGTGGATTTGCAATAGGGGTAGCCTTGAGCCAAGAAGACAGGTCAATCGCATACTTCAGCGAGAAGCTGAATGAAGCCAAAATAAAATACTCCACGTATGACAAGGAGTTCTATGCTATTATTCAGGCATTGAATAAATGGAGACACTATTTTATTCCTAAGGAGTTTGTCTTATACAGTGACAATCATGCTTTGCAATTTGTGACTCAACAGAAGAAGTTGAATCAAAGACATGTTAAATGGGTTGAATACATGTAGAACTTTACTTTTGTAACTAAGCATATTTCTGGAACTGCTAACAAAGTTGTTGATGCTTTGAGCAGGAAATGTTTTCTATTGCAGAAGTTTAGAGTCAAAACTTTGGGTTTTGATAGCCTCACGGATATGTACAAAGATGACTAGATTTTAAGGAGGCATATGAAGCAGCTGAGAATCCAATTCTCAGGGACAGAAGTCAATGAACAAAATACATGATCCAGGAAGGATTGTTGTTTAAGGGTAATCAACTTTGTATTCCAAAATGCTCCATGAGAGAGAATTTGTTGAAGGAGAAACACAGTGGAGGATTGGTTGGGCATTTAGGTCATGACAAGACGTTCTCAAAGTTAAATGAGTCATATTTTTGGCCAGGAATAAGAGCAGACATCAAAATATTTGTGGATATATGTAGAATTTGTCAGCATTCAAAAGGAAAGAGGGAGAATGCAGGCTTATATCAACCGTTACCCATACCTAAGAGGCCGTGGGATGCAGTAACCATGGACTTCATATTGGGGCTGCCAAGAACACAAAGAGGGTTTTACTCAATATTTGTAGTGGTGGATAGATTTTCTAAGATGGCACATTTTATACCATGTCAGAAAACTAGTGACGCAACTCACATTGCGAATCTATTTTTCAAAGAAGTCATTTGACTTCACGGTTTACCAAGGAGCATAGTTTCGGATCGAGACACCAAGTTCATGGGACACTTCTAGAGAACCTTATGGAAAAATCTAGGAACAAACTTATTGTTCAGTTCAGCTTATCATCCTTAGACGGATGGACAGACAGAAGTTGTCAACAAAAGTTTGGGAGACTTGCTGAGAAGTTTGGTGACTGAACATCACAGTCAGTGGGCCAATATTCTACCACAGGAAGAATTTGATTATAATGATTCAATCAACAGAAGCACGGGGTAGAGTCCATTTCAAATTGTTTATGGCATGCAGCCAAGGGGAGTTTCTAAATTGAGGGATTCAGAACAGAACACAACTAGGAGTGCTAGTGCAGAAGATTTTGCTGAGGCAATGAGGGAACTTCACAGCCAAGTGAAGGAGCAATTGCATAACTCGACCCAAGAGTATAAGCGAAGAATAGATCAACATAGGTGAAACTTTAGTTCAAAGTTGGTGATTTGATCCTTGCACACTTGAGAAAGGAAAGGTTATCGAGGGGGACATATAACAAACTGAAAATGAAGAAAATTGGACCATGCCAGATCATAAGGAAATTGGGGACAAATGCTTATGAGATCGAATTACCCAATGGGATTGGAATTTCTCTGATATTCAACATCTCAGATTTGTAGCCTTATAAAGCTGAAGAAGCAGAAGTAGGTAGTGAACAACTAGAGGTTCAATGGGCTAAACAAATGCCAGTTGGAGAGAAGCTGCAGATGGAAAGCATACTGGACAAAAGAGTTAGTAAGAGGACCAGGTGAAAGGAATATTTTGAATACTTGGTCAAGTGGAAGGGACATCCAGTTGAAGACGCCGGCTGGGAAAATGAAGCAGAGATCCAAAAGCATGGGCAGACCATGCGAGAGCTCATGGATAGGAGCCCATGAAAATTTTCAAGCGAGGGAGTATGATGCAAGATCATCACAAACGTTGCAAGCAGCAAGCAAGCATAAGGACGGAAGACAGCTGGAAAGCACCAGCGCACATTTTTTTGAAATATTTTTGAAACATTAATGTAATAGTTAAGAGGAAACACACTTAGATATTGTAAACAGATCTTGATCGATCCGCTCTCATTTGTAGTAGGTGAAGGCATTAATACATAATTAATGTGAGTAGGTAGATTTAAATGCAGATTAGACAGTTTAGAGCGTAGGAGGGAAAACCGACTATAGACACCCTCATCTTGTATCATTGTAACATTAGCATGATCAATCAAGCATAGAGCATAGAGAGGAGAAGAAGCATAGAACTATATTTGAAAACACCCATGTACAGAAGTCCTGAATTAATACATGAAGCTTTGATTCAGACTTATGGTGTCATGATATTCTCTGTGTATGCATGTTGAATGTTATGCTCATAGTTGTTTTTACTCTTTCTGTTATGCATTTGTTGTTACGCTATGTATGAATGATTTCTCATTGAATGTTTGAAATCTGAGAGAGAGAGAGCAAGGAATGAGTTTCAATTGTTTCTCAACCTGAATGAGTAAAATTCCTGCAAGGAGTGTAGTGGAGTTTGTCCGCAAGGAATGCGTTGACGGGTTCAGAGTTAAATCTCTGCAAGCTCAGGAGGGATATAGTTATTCTCATTCTCATTGAAGTGCAAGTTAAGCATGAGAGTTGTGCAAGGTGTGCGCAGGCCAAGTGAAGTCTCAGAGTTACAACCTGAGTGAAATTGTTGAAGGACTGTTGTCGCAAGGAGTGCACAGAGTCGAAGAGGTTCAAATACTAGAGCGTATTTGAAGAAGTTTCGTAAGGAGTGCGCACAGGAGTTATCCCCAGAGTACTTGAGGATTTCAAGCAAGCTCAAGAGGGATAGAGTCTTCGAAGTTGTCGAAGAGAATCTCAAGAGGGCTAGTGCCTTGAAGTGTTGAAAGGAGGCATAGCGAAGTTGTTTTGCAGGTGGACAAGTTTCCGTGAAGGAATACCATGTTCATTTCGTAGGAGTTGTCAAGGAGGCATTGGACGGTCGAAATTATCCGAGGGGAATTTGTGAAGTTCCGAGAGCCATCAGATCGTGCAGAGGAGTAGGGGAGTTACGGTAAGCCTATTTTCAAGTTTAAGTTCAAGGGAAATAGATCCATAGGATCTAAGCCGGCAAGGGTCATTGGATCACTCGCGAACTCTCATTTCACGGATTTGTGAGTTGAAGGACCGAAAACCTTGCATCAAGATTCGTGAAATCGCGAAGTGCGAAGTCCTGACATAGCTAGAAGTTTCATTGTGGGGCCAGCATTAATAACGATTTGGAACTCAGCATTTAGGCATTTCAGAGGATAGGAGGTCGAGACTTTTGTCCCGAAAGTCTCGAAGTCGCGAGTTGCGATAGGTAGTAACGAGGAGTTCGGGATCACGACACTTCGGGTGTTGGGATACAGAAGAGGCAGTGCTTGGGGAGTGAAGTCACAAACTCTGAAGTCTCAATATCGTGAGAAATATGACCACATTGTTTGGTCAGAGGGGGATTGGAATTGATGCTTCGTGTTTGATCACGTGGGCTCAATTCATAAGGACCTGTTGAGAAGCACCATTTTATGTGCGTGGGATTCCCCGAAGAGGAACCAAAGAGTCAATCCGACTCAAGGGCAGGAATTAGAACGATCCTGTAGCGGAATTTGACCTGAGGGCAATTAGAGGGTTGGGGGTCTGCATCAATATTTCTCATCCCAACCTTTCTACTCACATTCTTACCTAACCTTATCAACACAAAGAATTACAAGAATCTGATTCATCCCATGATAGATAAGGAACTCTCTCTCACTAAAACATGCAACATAAGGAATATATTCACTTTATGTACTTCATGGTCCCTTAGATATATTATTCTCTCTAGTTCTCTTTAGTGTGGATAGAAATAGATTGATCTATTGTATTCTTTTTAAGAATTTCCTAAAAGAACTATATTTATCTCTCAAGGATATAAAGAGTATATAATGGATAGTGAATGATGAATTGTTATCTTCCATATCCTATATGCTCACCTACAACCACTATATTTCATGCAAAGTCTACAATTTTCCTATTCTTGATGTTGATTTTGGTTAATTTCCAAATTGGTATGGGTTGTAAATGGAGAATAAAACATGAAATATGTAGAGAATTAATGTTAGAGTGCTTCCCACAATGTTAGAGTCAATGAAAATGATATCATTGGTGGAAATGATGAATAACATTACCTATAACTAGTGCAATGTAGGACTCTTACACTTCCCATGGCATGAAGATTGTACTCAACCCATGCTCCCATTATTATGTGAAAAGACCTTCCCCACCAACCTCTTACATAGATTCAAGGATTGGTTGATAAGTCAAAGAAGGTGTATGGCTTCATTTAAGGCACATTGTAGAAAAATATGAGTGCTAAGAATGACCTTGGAGATAGAGGATTTATTTTCCCATAGGTCCCCTTTCATCTTCCCCTATAGTGGAAGATGAAGGGTGGTCAACTCCACGATCCAAAACACATTTCTGAAAATGTATAAATCATTTTCTTCTCTTGCGTCATGAAAATTTCCTTCATTTCCTTTTATACTTAAATTTGAAATCGGAACTAAAAATGACACATAGCATG
>JASDQU010101305.1:230256-258001 GCA_032191745.1 Picea mariana
GGGACCATGAAGTACATAAAGTGAATATATTCCTTATGTTGCATGTTGTAGTGGAAGAGAGTTCCTTATCTATCGTGGGATGAATCAGATTCTTGTAATGCTTTGTGTTGAGAAGGTTAGGTAAGAATGTGAGTAGAAAGGTTGGGATGAGAAATATAGAATCTTATTGCTTGGTTTTTTTACCATGGTGGCCTCATAGCCTAGGTTGGTGGTGTTATCTACACTAGATGGTTGTGGTTCAATGGAATTTTTCTCTTACATGACCAATCTCTTGGACCAATTTTTGTTAAAAAATAAGTCTCATTATTTTGTTTATGAATATGCAAAATTACTATTTCTTCCAGTCATAAAAAAGTTATGTGTTATGCATGCTATATGTCATTTTTTTTTTTTCCGATTTTGAATTTAAGTATACAAGGAAATGAAGTAAAATTTCATGACACAAGAGAAGAAAATGATTTATACGTTTTCAGAAATGTGTTTTGGATCGTGGAGGTGACAACCCTTCAAACCTTCATTTTTCAAAGACATTAAAAGGTTAAATGATTGAATAATAGCTAAACATCTATGAGGAAATAACCATGTACAAGTGCAAATGAAGGCTACTAGGTGGTCTTGAAACAAGAGAACTCTTAATTCACACATACACAATACATAAGATAAGACGCCATGTAAAAATCAAGTGCACCACTATCTAAGGGCGTTTTAGCCTTTGGAATACATTGTGCAAGAAGATTATATATGAAGTCTACCTAATAAAATATCATCCCATGCTTGAGCACCCCATGCATAATCAAAATCCATCTTAACCATATGTATCTAGTGCATCGTCTACCATTGTTGTGGGTTTTTATAAAAGGGGTTTTTAAGAAGAGTTGTTCAGCAGTGTTTTGGCAAAGAAGGAATCTGAGATGGCCTGATGCCAGGTAAGCATGTCTGGTGCAAATTAGGGTTATAATAAATGCCCCCTAATGTGTGAGGTCAGAAGAGCATCTGATGGTTGAAATACATTAACAATCTTCACCAATGTTTTGAACAAGTGAGCCCAGGGACCAGAAATCGAGAGGTGCCATCTGCAAAATAATACTTGTCTCACTGAGGCGGGCATACCCATGCTAGGGATAAAATAAAATCATGGCTACTAATCAAATATACTGTATATCCATGTCATATAACTATATAAAGTGTAGCCACAAGAAATACACAACGGAGCTACATCTCAAAATAAAAAAGATATACATGTAGAGTATCCATCTTCTAGAAGCTGATAAGGCCTGATGGCTGGAGATGAGGTCTTCAGATCTCGAGCAACAACTTAAAAATCTTCAAAACTTGGGTAGGAGTGTAATATGAGTGTACGAATTCACTACCTAGAGGTCTTTGATGGCTTGTCGGTCATGGACTAGAGAATCTTGATGACCAGACTGAAGGCTTCATTGATTTCGAACAAAGACTTGATTGGACTTTGAGGATGGCCGAGCATGAGGGAAAGAGACAAATTGCAGAGGGGCCGACTCTGGCTTAATTTTTTTTTTCCCTTGGATAATAGCCCGACAAAAGATGAGACTCAGGAAGCATGGCATTAACATAAGTTTACGAGGTAGGAGGCAATGCAAACTCTCCATATGTTTGGAAGAATAACCAAACAGAGGAGGACACAGCTTAATGTAGCGGAAACAACTTCCTAAGGTCATATTAAATCCCAGGGTTTGACGAACAAATTGAAAGATGTGCTTTATCCAAGGGCGACTCATTCTGCTGCCAATAAAAGGAAAATACTTTTCCCTTCCTCTTTTTGGGGTATATTTTTTTTTTTTTTTGTCTTTTTCAATAATGCTAGAAAGCTTGAAAAAGAATAAAAGAATAAAAGAATAAAAGAATGCTACATTACAAAGGAGGATCGAGTGTCGCCAACATACTAGTTCCAAGTGTACAGAACACAGGGATGCTCAGGGCAAAGAGGCATATGCAGGAAAAGGACACTCGGGAAAAATCGTCCAAGGGCTAAAGGTGTCAAGATGCAGAAGCAAAGTGATACAAGGCTTGTGTATAAGACATGCTTTATATGGTTAAGTTGAGAGCACCATGGAGCCTTCATTAGGCCAAAGATGCAGGTATGCAAACGCGGTTAAAAAAACACACGATGGTAATGTCCGTCGATGTAAGTTTAATGAGCTCAGAGAAGGTAAGCTCTGTGGTTTTTCATATTTAGAGAGTCTGAAAAATGTAAAAGGAGACTCCAAAGGGGTACATTTTTTGAAGGTAGTCTAGTCGGTTCGAAAAAGGGGTAACTAGCACCGACAAGACATCTATTCAAAACCGTTTTAACGAGTGTGATAAATACAAGATCACTCAGCCATTTTTTCATTTTTAAGGAGTCTGAAAAAATCTTAACTATGGACTCCGTCAGGAATGTTCTTCTGGACCATTTTAACGAGTGTGAAAGAATAAGGTCACTCGGTGATCTTTTCAATTTTAGGGAGTCTGAAAAGAGCTTAACTATGGACTCCATGGGGGTTTATTTTTCGTAAATTTAGTCCCTCAGGCTCAAAAAATGGTTAAAATTATACATGAGAGTACTCTTCTAGAGAACTGAAGTTCCTTAGAGTATACCTTTGTTCATACAGTTGACCGTCCGGACCAAAAAAGGGGTAAACTACCGTCGGATAGACGTGACTTCAAATTTCAGTTTAACGAGCGTGAAAGGCCACAAGATCGCTTGGAAATATTTTCATGTTTAGAGGGTATAAAAAGGGCTTAAAAGAAGACCCGTTAGGGCTATGACTCATGTATGAAACTGGTTAAGGTAGAGTCTGCTGCTAGGCTCAGACCAAGAGTCTCTTCGATAGTCAACTTGGAAAGTCTCCCAAAAGGGAAGAAAACACAACCCATGGTGTAAGTCCTCCCTCGGTATAGAAACCATAGACATGGCTTCAAGGATAGCCTCATCTGAAGGTAATTCAAAATCTGAGAAATCATGCAAACAAGGGTCGATAGTCCCAAAGGGTGAAGTAAACTGACCATACTCCATATGACAATGGAGGTTCTATCCAGGACTGACAGAGTCTATCAACGAAGAATCACAAGCACGAGGGCTTGAGGATATACAAACAATGAGATCAGAATCAGAAGGATACTCAAGCCTACTTGGACCAAGAGGGGGAAACAAGGGCTCCCATGCCCCCATTGGATAAACCAATGGATCAATTGATGAGACTAAGTCTCGGGAAGGCCAACATGATTTCAAAGGTTCCTTCTTAGAAGCAATTGAACATCGAGAATAAGATGCCACATAAGTAACCCGTGGCGGGGTAGAGTCTACACAAACACTAGGAACATATAAAGGGGTATTATGAAATAATGCTGAATTAGGATGGTGATTATCAGATGCCAGCTGGTTGATAGTGACAATGCTCCCATTGTAAGGGACATGCATCACCTGGAAGAACGTAGACATCACAACATTCATAGAATATACATAATCATGCCTGAGAAGCATATTGAAATCTAACAGGCCTTGCACCACTATAACATCAACAYGAAAAATCTTCCCACCTAATGAGATAGGCAATTGAGGAAGAACCCCCAAATATTCACTAGGACATCTATCAAAATCCAACAACTCATGTGAAGCAGACACAAGCTTGGGAGAACCCAAAACTTTCCAAACCGAGGAGGATAAAATACCTGCAGAGGCTCCTTCATCCACAATACATTGATAAATGTTTGTTGAATTAACTTGAACCCTTAATTGAAAGGGTGCGGAGGAAGGAAACTGACCATACTCCATATGAAAATGGAGGTTCTGTCCAGGATTGACAGAGTCTATCAACGAAGAATCACAAGCACGAGGGCTTGAGGATATACAAACAACGAGATCAGACTCAGAAGGATACTCAAGCCTACTTGGACCAAGAGGGGGAAACAAGGGCTCCCATGCCCCCATTGGATAAACCAATGGATCAATTGATGAGACTAAGTCTCGGGAAGGCCAACATGATTTCAAAGGTTCCTTCTTAGAAGAAATTGAACATCGAGAATAAGATGCCACATAAGTAACCCGTGGCGGGGTAGAGTCTACACGAACACTAGGAACATATAAAGGGGTATTCTGAAATAATGTTGAATTAGGATGGTGATTATCAGATGCCAGCTGGTTGATAGTGACAATGCTTCCATTGTGAGGGACATGCATCACCTGGAAGAGCGTAGACATCACAACATTCATAGAATATACATAATCATGCCTGAGAAGCATATTGAAATCTAACAGGCCTTGCACCACTATAACATCAACACGAAAAATCTTCCCACCTAATGAGATAGGCAATTGAGGAAGAACCCCCAAATATTCACTAGGACATCTATCAAAATCCAACAACTCATGTGAAGCAGACACAAGCTTGGGAGAACCCAAAACTTTCCAAACTGAGGAGGATAAAATACCTGCAGAGGCTCCTTCATCCACAATACATCGATAAATGTTTGTTGAATTAACTTCAACCCTTATTTGAAAGGGTGCGGAGGAAGGAAAATGAGGCTCAACAAGGTCATTACAATCAAAGGAAACCATCCTAGGGCTTAGAGGGGGTGTGCTCGGAGTGAGAGGAATGCCCCCTTGTTCTGAAAATACTAAACTGGAAATACTAAAAACATAGTCGGTAGACATGTCACTCCCCAAAAGAAGAGTGGGATCATCCGATGACTGCATCGGCATGACCACTTTTGCAGCTAATGGTTGAATAGGTTGTGAGACTACATGGTCTAAAGGCACCTCACCCCCCAAAATAGGAGTGGGATCAACCAATGACTGCATTGGCATGACCACTTTTGCAACCCATGGTCGAATAGGCTGTGAGACTACATGGTCTAAAGGCACCTCACCCCCCAAAAGAGGAGTGGGATCAACAGATGACTGCATCAGCATGACCACTTTCACAACCAATGGATGAATAGGCTGCGAGACTACATGGTCTAAAGGCACCTCATCCCCCAAAAGAGGAGTGGGATCAGTCGATAACTGCATTGGCATGACCACTTTCTCAACAATTAGCTGAATAGGCTGAGATAATACAAAGTCTAAAGGCACCTCACCCCCCAAACGAGGAGTGGGATCAGTTGATGACTTCATTGACATGACCAATTTATCAACCAATGGTTGAATAGGCTAAGAGACTACAAGGTATAAAGGCACCTCACCCCTTAAAAGAGGAGTGGGATTAGCCGATGTCTGCATCAGCATGACCACTTTCTCAACCAATGGTTGAATAGACTGTAAGGAAACCTCAAAAGACTCATAATCAAAAGAGCTTGTATACAAGGACCACAATCTTTGTACCTATGGAATTCCAGGGCACAAATGAGTAAGGTGATCTCCATTGCAAAGCTTACAAGGGAACTTAGGCTTACATCCTATCCATCTAGGTTTCTCAATATAATTAATGCCCCCAGCATGACTAGTAGTGGTTGGTTTCACATATCCAACATGACTTGCAGAGGTTGGTGATGGGTTGATAACATGACTTGCAAAGGCTATAGACCTATTACCAGTATGACTAGCAATGACTAGACTTTTTCCTCCAGCATGACTTGCAGAGGGTGGGTGCGTGCCCCCAACATAACTTGCAGAGGCTAGGTGCTGGTATTGAATGTGACTTGCAGAGGTTGTCGACTGATCTCCAACATGACTCACAGAGGTTGGTGATTTATTCTTCCTATTCTTCCTCTTTCTATTTCATTTAGACTTTCGGTTACTAGTAACTGTACTTTCACCAGAGGCGGGAGAAGGAGGAGGAGAAGACTTTGCTAACAAAGAAACATCAACAGGGTGCCCATGACTTAAGGTGCTTAACTGAGAAGCATCAAGAGAATTTGGGACATTTGGAATGGTACCCAACCAAACTGGTAGTCCCACATTCAACCCAAAAATGTACAAAGTGGCCATCAAAGGGACACCAACGTTTCCGAAGAAGGGAAAATCACAAGAATCCCCTTGTAAATGGGTTCCTTGGTTGGTATGGTTAGGAAATTTAGCCATGAAGATCTTATGCAGAGGTTCTCCCATTGCGGGATCGTTCAAATTCATAAAAGTCTCACACACTGACTCTGAAGAACCAATGTTATCAAAACAACGTCTATAAAGAGGCAGCTCCACGTTTCTAAGCGAAAGACCAAAAAAGTCATCATGACTGGCGGAGTGGGTGGTATACCACCCTAGTTCAGAGACCCAAAGCCATGACTGACTAACTCACTATGAAAAAATAGGGAGTACAAAGCACACACTAAAAGTTCCTAAAGGCAAATCAAGCAAACAACTAACTAGTTGGAAGAACAGTTACACCAACCAACACTAGAGCAACTTATCGGTGCAAGTGAAACTTGAATACAGAATCACCCTTGGGGTATACTCTGCAAAGCATGGCCCGATATCTTCCCTAGGTACTGCGGTATACCCCCGCGTTCACCTATGGAAGTCCCTAAAATACAGGCAATTAGGTTGCCAGCTCATGAACAATCACCAGGCGGGTATAGTCGATAGTCGGGTGGACCACAATGAGCAAGTTATCAAGCCCAAAACCTATTAAGGGTATCGAAAGAAAGTGTTCTGGAAGAATATTGAGGACCTCAAATGGATTCTAGACCCACAAAGCTCCATGGCAAATGCGATCAACGGAATCCCAAGACAAGTCCTCTATATGCGTTCCCCATTACGCTTGGTCCGGCTTTGGAGGGGTTATCTCCGCTACCTTTCCGCATGTGACCTCATGTTTAGCCCCTGTGTTAGAGGGGGGTCTCGGATAATTTCCACATTACTGGACTTCTACACTCCTTAACACAGACTCATATGTTTTTTTTATAGCCTTGAAGAGTTTCCTCTCCAACCTAAATCAAGGCTCTAGCCTAATCTAGTTGATGGACCCTACAAATATAAAGTCTAGTAAATTTTAATTAGCATTCTTTTTACTGGCTTGATTTACTCAAAAGGGTACGGTAGCACAACTGATGTTGTTAAGACTCTTGCAGAAAAAAGAAATGATAAGAACACTAGCAAAGAAGGATTATCTTTCTTATTTTTCTTTTGAAATGCTTTTAAGATAGGAAACACAAAAAATCTCTTTTAATGAAAAAGCAAGCTATGTTGTGATCAAACCTAAGTTGTCGACTGCTATGACAGAGACCAAGAACCCTGAGAGGTATAACTCTTGACAAGGAAAATGATGACTGCCTCTCCTTAAACAAAATTTTCTCAACAGGCACACTGCTGATAGTTCAACAACTAGTGTGTGCACGCAAGCTGTGTAAGGTCAGAGCACGTGTACACACATGCAGATCTTATGCAGGGCATGTGTACCTATGAAACTCTTCAAAAATGAAAATACAAGCAATCAAGTACTGGCATAGACTACTGGTATTGAGAAATAAAATCTCTTAGAGACTCAGAAACTTACTTTGACAGAAAAATAACACAATTCAAGGAAAATTTCATAGAACGAACCAATCTAAGGTGAAACCTAAGATATAGACTACAAACAATAAAGACTAGAATGAGTTATAGAAAACCCCTAAGAAGGATTATTTCTGGCAGGGAGAGAGGATGACTGCCTCTCTAAAAGAAATTTTCTGAAATCATACACACGACTGACACTTCCTCAGCTAGTGTGTACACATGGGTTGTGGGAAGGTAGGGCACGGGTACACGTGTGCAGACCTTATACAGACCGTGTGTACCTCTGTGGGTCTTGAAATAAAAATACAGTCAAGAAAAGAAACATAGATAACTGGTATGGAAGACCAGAATCTCTGTTAGCTCAGACTTTTCAGAAACTTTAAAAACAAGGAATGGAACCAGTTCTTAAAACTACCCAAGAAAAAATATTCCCAGAAACCCTAGAGATCCCTAGTATGGTCTCCAATTATGTTGTGGGTTTTTATAAAAGGGGTTTTTAAGAAGAGTTGTTCAACAATGTTTTGGCAAATAAGAAATCTAAGATGGCCTAATGCCAGGTAAGCATGTCTGGTGCAAATTAGGGTTATAACAACCATACAAGAGGTTCAAGAGAATTGCTAAGGCTTGAAGTTCTCATAAGAATGGAGGGAGGCCATGAAGCCTAAGGAAATGGATGGATGATATGGAGTTCACTATAGTTTAAAATTAATTAAATATTTCTAACCTACAAGGTTACATATAAAATAAATAATGCAATATAGAAGATGAAATACTCAAAGAAAATGTGTCTAAACTGAAATATGTGCTCGGGTGGTACAACAACTATTTGCTAATACTTATTTCAATAGGTCAATGAAAATGTATGGATTTGATGTAAGAGTTTCAAATGGTGTATTTTATAAATACAAAACACAATCCTGAGACTCTAACACAACTCTAATGACCTTCACTCAAATAGTTAAATAGTAATTAGGCCTTCCAAGTGCTTCAATGTATGGTGTTGCAACCCACCATAGAAAACACATGAAGGCATAAGAGGCACTATGATTCCACTATGCAAAATTACTATGCATATTTTTTTGTTTATTAATATGCAAAATTACTATTACTCCCAGTCATAAAAAAATTATGTGTTATGCATGCTATGTGTCAATTTTTTATTTATTTATTTATTTTTGATTTTGAATTTAAGTATACAAGGAAATGAAAGAAAATTTTATGATGCAAGAGAAGAAAATGATTTATAACTTTTCGGAAATGTGTTTTGGATCGTGGAGGTGACCACCCTTCAAACCTGCATTTTTCAAAGACATTAAAAGGTTAAATGACTGAATAATAGCTAAACATATATGACCACCCATATTGCTCGATTATGTCATTGCTCTATGATTTCAATGTTCAACTTGTTACATCCACATTCTCAATCAAGGTATTTAGCATGTTTATGCATGGAAACAATTCCTCTTTGTATCCCACCTTGTGGAATCACAAGACCTTAACATTGAAATCCTTGGGTTCCTGTCCTTGGCTTATTTTTTTGCTTGCAATGATTTGTGGAAGATTCAACATCATTGTACATATCGTAGAGGAATGAATAAGTAGGCTTTGAGGTAATSTTGAGTAGCAACACCATGTCCATGACACAATGAAAAGAATGGTAATGCTCTTTGTCATGTGAGACAGAATGAAACATGTCACAAGACTTTCAAAGTTGCATATATCATGTCACAAGATTTTGGAAGTTGCATCATTAAGAGAAGCTAAAATTATCATTAAGTGTATAATAAAATTACATTCATAGATATATACAAGCCATAGAAATAGCCTTGTGTATATTATCAGATGAAAAAGTACTAATAATGTCAATGCATTATATGCATCATTACATGTTCAACTATATAATGTACATCTAACTGTCTTATAAAATTATTACATGACATCATGAATTTGTTTTAGTCTTCTTTTATGGTTTCCAGTTCTTAAGCAAATCATCCATGTCCATGTCTTTGTTTACTGGGTTCTCTTCAACAGATGATGTTGTTTTAGTCCTTTAACGTCGAGTACGTCTAGTCTCATACCCATGACGTGGATGCTGCTGTGAGGGGCCATGGGCTAAAAAAATAAAAAATATTAAATTTGTATGGCCAATTTTTAAATATCATTGAAGTAGTTCATTAATATTAAAAAAAACTCTGCAATGTAATTATTTACCTGGTCCTCTAGTCGGCACCGTTGGAATTGCTATTGGCCTGTTCACCTAATCTTCAGGTTGAGGATGATCATCTATGACATTCTCTTCCATTGAAACATCAAAATTTATAAGTACAAAATTATTAAATATATGATTAATATATAGACATTTTACCTTCATGGGCCTCAGTCACAGGAACATCTTGGGGTTGCACCTCACTGGGATGGGGCTGCTAGGGAGCACCATGATCTTCTGGGTGCGTTTCACTATCAACGCTCTGTTGTCTAGTACTAATGGTTTTGTTGATAGTGTTTCTCCCCTGATTAAAACAAAGTAAGACATTAAATTATGGACGATATCAAACATTTACGTATGTTATAAGTAACGAAAGGTTAATATGGACTAATTTTTATTTACCTTATCCTGCAAATTGGGTCTTGGGGTCTACCCCATTATTTTCCTATGATCAACCACGACCTTATAACCTTACTTGTAACCAAGTTGGAGGTCTTCCTCCGTGGTTTCAATTCCGAAGTCGTCGCCCTGCATTGCATAAGGGTATGGGTTTTTAATGTTTTTGGCTGCAATTACCTTAAATTTGTAAGGTGATACAAATAATATTCTTAAGATGTTTGGGTACTTACGATTCGTGACTGTAACCTCGAGTAGCTTCCCTGGCCTAGATTATGTTGGACATGTTTGGAAATCCTTGCTTTGGCTGCCTTCAAAGTGTCAGGCAACCTATCATCAAAATTTTCAAGTATGTTATATATAACCACACTTTTATATAGATCTAAAGAAAAATAAATCTAGTATTGAATTCAAAAAATTGTAATTTACCTTGGTGTACCAGTTATTTGTTCTCCTGATTTTTTCAAAATCTTCTCTTTTGCATCATCAATGATCGCCTTCCACTCCCTCTCTGGAATTGAGGGAGGATTCTCATACCTAAGATTTATTTCCAAGCTTCGTCTATAAACATCTTGCGTATATTTTAAATATTCACTTGCTGCAGATGTGACCGTTTTTGTATTGAATGTGTCTACACCAAAGAGGCCTTCAAGATAATCCATAAGTTCTTTTTTGAGGTTGGAATTTTGGCAATTCCACCTCATGCATAAGGTTACCCCAAAAATAGACAAGGCCTTGCTCTCTACATGCCTATAAAAAAGGTCGTTTCCTACACACAAAAAGATATGATCATTAATTTAAAATTTATAATCTAGATGATTTCTATATGAGGACAACATTAAACGATTAAAATATGAATTGAAACTACCTGGGAGTCTTGATTGTTTTAATGGAAGTCCATTATCGTCAACCAAAAATGTGCACAGAAGGGTCCCCGTGCTTGTTACATGTCTAGCTCCAGGAAATGCAACCATCTCAACCACATCACTATGATCCTCATCTCTGCCACTATCTCTAGACTCTGATCTAGGTGTGGATGCCTGTCGGTGCGTGTCATGGCTCCTATTTAAATGAGGTGTGGAAGATGGAGAAGTAAATAGTGCTCTAGCAGTTGTATGACCGCCCGCATCAGGACATTGTAGCGTCTCTGTAGCACCACTACTACCAACACCAGGCTGAACAAGATCCAAATATTCCTTTATAAAAAAGATTTTTTTTTTTGTGAGATAATGTAAAAGTTAAAGAACAAAGTATCATAATTGAACATATGAGTGCATTAAAAAAAAAAAAAATTATGGTTATTACCTTATATGTGTTAAGTTGTGACATAAGGAGCTTAATCTTTTATTTGACGTCAAGAGTTTGTTCTGGATGATCTAACAAGCTAACAAGTCCCTTGTTAGCTTTTATAATATTTTTTTTTAATAAGAGCATCAGATCATCGCAAGAATAAAACCCCTCCTCATCAGCAGAATCATGATCCACATGGCTTGCTGACTACATATAATTTCAACAAAAACAATGTTATTTCAATAAAAATATATAAGAAAATAATAAAAACAACGTAAAATGAAAGTGGAAATTGATAATCATTTACATGTTCTGCGGCTGGCCCTTTTCCACGATCATCCTGCCACATTAAAATATAATTAGAACCCCCAAATATTTAAAAAATTGTTAATGATAACAAAAGAACAATGTTAAAGATAATATTTACAACAATGTTAATAATAATAAAAAAATATAATGCAATAAGTAGAGGTTTCTTAAAGAGGTATTGCATAAGAACTTGCACACTATTAGTCAATGTTTCTATTCGATTCAAATGGCAATCCACTAATAACTCTTTCCCGAGAGATATCTTTTTAATTGCGCACAGGACTACCCGATTCTCTTCATGTCCCTCATATATGCAATTCGGTTGTTTGTTTGTTGTCCTGGGTCATGTGCTGTTTATAAACCCTACGATATTGCCGTAAGCTTTATGCCTTGCATCAATATAGATAGTCTCTCCCTTATTTTTATCCTTGTTTATTAGTTGTATATAATTTGCGACGAGTGCATATCTCCGCATACTTCGCATGTACCGGGCCAGCCGCATCTAATCGTTATAATTGTAACACAATCCAACATAGTCCATCAATTCAGTCGCTGTATTGTATTTTACAATTATTCAATCCATGGAAAATAGCCCCAAGCCATGCAGGGAGGATGGTGCAATGCGATATGTCTTATTGTTGACAACGAAGTCAACATCTATAGGAGGTAGTTCCTTAGGTACCCATTGTTTCACCAGATGCTTATACCTGAGTGGAACATCTATGTCTCCTATTCTCTCATCATCAAAAGAGCATGATCCTCCTTTAATAAGAAAAAATTTCATGTGTCTACAAAATTTTATTCTGACTTTTTCACATCTAGTCCTTATTTGCTTATCATATCTACTATATGTAGTCACATTTCTGGACTCTATTTGTCCTAATCTTTCCTCACTCGATTAAGAAATATCTGACAGGTACTTGTTTGGTTGTACCTTTAGTTGCATGTACACGTGTTGTTAGTTAGTAGTCCATCATCATATTCGAAATTCTGAATAAAAAATCTATATCTTTAGTTTTGGATGCACAATTAGACTAGGGTGCAATGACCAATATTAGTGGTTAACCACCTAATTTAATGTGATATCCCTATTGATCTTGCACATATTAAGGACATATTAAAAATGTGAAAACACTAAGGACATGATAAATTTATCATATGGATCTAAGAAAAAAATAGTATTAAGGTTGTTGTTTGTTGGATTTGTGCAAAATGAACCTAAACAAAAAATTCTCACTTGAACTTGAGCAATGCCATAAATTCTAGAAATGGTATAGAAAAACATAAATACTAGACTAGGATAACCCAACTAGGCACCCTCTACTCAAGGAATAGGAACCAGACAACACAAAATGCCTCTAATTTTTGCAAACTCCCATGTGTTTCATTGTCAACTCCCACAAGGCCATCCTAAACCCCAATACGATAGGGAAACAATAATAGTTTTGTAGGAATCAAAGAAACATAGGGTTGAACATGGGACATAACAACATGAAACCCATATCACATACAAAAAGAAAACACACAAGGATAGATCCAAACCAAAAACATGTTAACAAGGAAAACACATACTTTTCTATGTGCTAAAGACGAACTTGAAAAAAAACACATATGGACAAATCCAATTTGAAGAACACTGTGACAAGGAAAACACATCCCTTTCTATGTGCCAAATACCAACAATTCCAACCAATCTACTAGTGTATTCAAGAGGTAGCAATGAAACTACCCACAATCCTATGGAAAAACAACCCTCCTCCATGAAATGTTTTACCAGACATCGACAACCACTAAAAAACACCATAATCGAGACCAAACCCAAGAGAGGAATGAAAAACATGGAACAACAACCAAATTCCAGAGTGCACCATGATCACCAAGACAACCACAACAAAAAACCATAATCAAGACCATAACCATGAAACCCATGGGAAACATAGAGCACCCCCAAAATTTTAGGCTATGCCACAATGAGCACAATTCATGGCCCACTAAATTCTACAGTACACCATGATCTCTAAGAAAACCAAAACCAATCACCATAATAGAGACCAGATATAGGAAACTCCATAGTGCACCACAACAACCAAGATAACCACAACCATATATCATAGTTGATAATACATCTAAAAAACCCATGACAAGAACACACCACCCACCAAATTCTAGGCTACACCATGACAAGCACAGACCACCATATCCCGACAACAAAAAAAACACATGCTAAACCATATTGCATGATAAACCTATGGAATTAAATATAGACTTAAGGGTGGCAAGGGAAGTGGTGGTAAGATAGGGTATCTACCTAATCCATGTTGCATGCTAAGTGACAGATATTCCACATACATTTGGATACACGAGCATTATTCATGAAGATGTTATGTTGAATATTTTTTGCATTTAGTATAAAAAATAAAGTGAAACACATTCCCTTAAACCCTACCTCCCCATCATATTAACAACTGACCCCACCATTACATACTTATCACCTTAGGACCTCCATCTCAGATACTGACAATACAAATGGAGGTCACGACTAGGGATTTTATGGCAGACCTAAACGTTATTCATAAGGATATTATGATGAAATTGTTCGTTTGTACGTTGAGAGGAATTGCAACACATTAATGGTTTCATAAATATTGTCCAAGGGTTGTGTCTTCAATTTCAAGTTTCATCAAAGCCTTTTGTAGGATTTTGTGATCATGAGTAGGCTCTTGAAGAATTCTATGATGAGGATTTTTTTCTTCAACATTGCATGGAAAGAAGGAAGAAACTTGATGACACTTTGCAAGCCTATCAAATAATCCCATGGATATGCTTTTCAATAAGTTGGTTGAAAGATATAAGGAAATAAATTATTGGTCGATGTTGTAGAAAAGAAAAACCTTCAGAGTGATGATCAACCCATTGTCTTATATAATGAGTTGTCAGAGCATCGTGTAGTAGGGGAACCACCCCTAGTCACCTCCATCCCTGCAACAAGCCCCACTTCTACCAAAGGATTTGGGCCCCTATCATATGAAGATGCCATTGCTGCAATAGAACAACAATTGCATGACAAGTATGAGGAAGAGGGTGGCCATGTTTATGGTGATCTAATCAAATCAAAGTTTGAGCACATGATTGCGATCGAATAACTATGGTTTGATGCCCCTTTGAATTTGATGGTGGTAATATGATCCAAACGAATCCTCATGAGGACAACCCATTATTTCTAGATTGCAACATCAACCTAGACAATGAGTTCTATGAGCATTCCATGGCCATTTTCAACCCAACAACGAACCCTCCCATTGTCAAAAACTAGATTTGTGATGGTGCCTCAAGTTTCATGGACAAGTCAAATAAGGGATGTGTTCCCTTGGCATATGAAGATATCGTTGCTTCCCTAGAAGAATAACTTGATATAAGTTTTGGAGCCAATTGGAAAGATGGAATAGACATAGAAATAAGTTTGGTTTATTGTTCTAATTTAGATATACTAGAAGATCAATTAGAACCTCCAGATGCTAGTGGAAATAATGGACATGAATACACCTCTGGTGTCTGTGAGAGGCATACTCTTTGGTTTCTATGAGAGGCATACTCTTTGGTGTCTGTGAGAGGCATAGTAATATTACCATTGAAGAGATGGAAGAGAACTGCCCATGTGTTGATATGTGTGCTACAAAAGACCAATAAGAAAATGGAAATAGTGACCATGATCTCTTTGGTGTCCTTAAGATTGAGTACAAAGAGTTTGGACAGTTTCTTAAGGTCAAAAAATTGTATGTTGATCTTCTTGATTCTCTTAGTGAAAACATTGATTTACAACTGAACAATAACGGGTCTTATATTGTATATTTTGAAGTCTCTCCTACTTATGATATATGTATTGGTTGAATGGTGAAGAATGCATGCCTTCTTTGGTTGAAAGTTTGGTCTCCCAATCATGCAATCCTCTCCATAAACTTGGTGGTGATGAAACCTTAATGCTGCATGTTGACCAATGAATGACAATGGAGGAGCCCTAGACACAAAAATAAATTAGGATCATGATATTCCTAACTCCCTGGGTTTGATATCATGGAGTTGGAACAATTTCCCAATGTTGACATGGATGATTTTAGGGGCTAAATTTTGCTCATGGGCTAATTTTCCATGGTTTTTCCAAAAATGAGATTTACTATTTTAAAAATGATTCACCCAAATTCTATAGGATAAAATTATTTTACCTTAAAAATCGCCAAAATTTTATAAAAACTATATAAAATCCTTAGAAATTTGAATTTTTTTACAAAAATATCGCCAATCATTTATAGTTGGCATACAAAGGATTAGTAAGATTCGCCAAGGTTTCTACATTTTAAAATAAATTTCCATCCTTAAAATCATCCCTGGATGTTGAAGAAGCTTTTCTTGATTATGCTAGATGATGATCAATGCAATGCAATAGTCATCAAGCCTACAATGCAATGGTCATCAAACCTATGTTATCGAGGATGATAGTGAATGTGATGCTGGTCTTATGACAATTTCTGGTTCCAATGAATCATAAACAAAAGGATACTCCCCTATGGATATACACCTTGGAGACAGGGTCTATAAGAATCTATGAGAGGGTTTTTGTGCCACCAAATCTGCTCTGTGTGTTGCCTACCATGGAGTAAAGTTTACCAGTAGGATGGTGATGTAAATGATTGTGTTTCTCCTTGTATATTCAATATGATACTTTAGGAGCACATTAACAAGGTAACTATGGCCTATCAAAGAATGTCTATCCTCAGGCTGGATCAACTCCATCACAAGAAGGACACGTGAGGCTGGATCAAACCATTTATCATCGCACACGAGAATGAAGAAGTGAGGGATCTCAAATTTGAACTTCTAATTGCCTATTCAAGTGATGGTCCTCTACATGCAAAATTGGGCTATGAGAAGTCTCGAAGGGTAAATATGCATCTTCAACATGGTAGTGAACAATATTGTAGGCATGGCATAATGGCATAATGTTGTATAGCTACAATTTGGAAAGGTAAAGGTGGCCTATACATCTCAAAAGGGAGAAAGCAATTGAGAGTAAAGTACATTGTTAAGTAACAAATACGAGAGTTGTTATTGATTTGTAACCCATCGATGGCTAAAAAATTGTAAAGGCTAAGGCATGGGTGTGAGTTATTGACAATGGGATAAGTGATGTTGTTGTTGTTGTCCATTATTGTTGTTTTCCATTACCTTGACTCACTCCATCCAAAAAATGACAATTTTTTTAATTACCTTAACTCACTCCATCCAAAAAGGACAAATGGGACAAGCCATTATTCAAAGGATACAATTACATATTGGTCGGATTATTGGTGAATGGACATTTTGGATAAGTGGACATTGCATAGGATTCATTATGACATTTGTAATTTTCATATCTCCCAAGGTATATTCACAACCCTGAGTTCGTTCACAACTCTCGATGCAATCTTACAACTCTCAAGGCATTGGTCAGAATGGCATTGGCAGTTTGGGGATATTCTTCATTGGTCATTTGAGGAGTTCTTGGAGGGGTCTATTGAAGGGGAAATTACTTTTATTCACCCAAATTGGTTGTAATATATCTAGTTTATAGGTAGCATGGAGAGCCATAGCCAACCTAGACACTACCCCTATTGTAAAATAATACAAATCTATCAATTTCTTCATAAACAGGAGGACCTAACTGCTGAGAACCAGGCCTCTATCTTCTCATCTATTAGTAGAATCCATGTTCATGAAGATAATCATAATGCAAGGTTTGTTTTTATCATGGAGTCTCTATTACAACATAAGAGGAAAATCAATGCTTTAAAGGAAGACTGCATATGTTTCATTGAGTTCTATAAATATGGGTTTCATTGAGTTCTATAAATATTTCAAGTTTGTAAGGGTTTTGGAAATTAAACCTCATAGCATTACAATATTTTGATTCCCTAAGTGACTCACGACTCTTTTGCATATAATATAGACAAAGGGATATAGATGTCTATGTATACCATCAAATATCCACGATGTAGAGAACCTCCACATCAACAACTTTGGGACCAATTGAAATATGCCACATATACAAGGGAGACAAAGAAGGGAGTTGGTTTGGATAATTAAGGGAAAATCAAAAAGACATGTGGCAGGCTAAAAAATTTCCATGTCATTATCCAAATAATGAAATGGAAAAAATCCTCCAACCAACACCTGAACTATCTTAACCCAACACAACTGCTATGTAGAAATCCTTCACATCTAGGTTGATGTAGCAATCTCTCTGCCTTGTTGTTGTTGTCACCTAGCTTGTTAAAAATATGAGACTATTAGGATTCTGGTAAAAGAATAGTCCATGTCAGAAAAATTCAATTATGAGTGTAGGGGTGTTCAAAGATTATACTAGATGAGAATAAAGCTATGAGGAATGACCAATTTGGATACCGATCCCTATTTCCTAAATGAGCAATGTATTAATGAAGAGATTTGTGTGCATTTAAAACTATAAAATTCCCAGTCAATTATTTTTGGTATTTTTCTTGGTTTTACTGTGTTGGCCTTTCGTCAAACAATTTGCCACTGAAATGTTTATAGAGGTTGTTATGAATTTACTCATTGTTGTAGAAATTTTATATGAATTCCTGACTGTGGACTTTTGAAAAACACTTGGACTGTAGGATATTTCACACTGTTTGTCTGCCCAATTTGCAGTTATGGTATTTTAGATGGATTCTTGAAGTGTTTTAGATGGTTGGCATAGATTTCATGTGTCGTCACTGTTCTCTTTCATCACATAAAATATAAATGACAACAGACATAATGGGAACCAAAATCACAATCATTGAATAAGGGAAACATAGTAGAAAAATTACACTTGTTTATTAGCAACAATACTCATAGATTTGGGCTTGTTATACAATGGTGATGGATCATCTAGTAATTGACATAGAGTTAGGATCAAAATTTGGAAATCAAGGAGATATAAAAAGCCCCCACTCATCCCCAAAACCAGGGACCCTCCTCTATAAATTTCTTATAAGCAACATCCTAGTAAGGTCTATCATATTATAACAACACTACAACCTGGAAACTCAGACTCTAACAACACTACAACATATTTTATGACCATATTTGCAATATCCCTCTGATAACATTATGACCAAGAAAACCCTAGGAACAAAAGTTTAAATTTGAATATGCCCTAACTCAAATCTGCAGAATATCTAATTCAAACATGGTGCCCTACATCGAATATATAGAATATATCATTCAAACGATGATGGATGTGTGCCCTAGACTTTTCAGAATGAAAATTTTGAAAAGGACAGAGTGAGGACAATTTACCAGAATGGAATTCATTGTTGTTCTAGTTCGCTTCTTTGTCTCTCTTTGTCTCCGTGGCTCCATGGCGGGGTCACCACGTCTCTTGTTACACCTCTATGTCTCTGTGGCAGGCCACAATATATATCTCTTTTTAATTTGGTAGCTAGGTGGGGTCTTTGTCTCCCTTTGTGCATCGTTTGGCAGGGGATGCAGGGTCGAGGGTTTTGTTTGGCAGAGGATGTAAGGGTCAGGTGAATGACTGTGGGGTCGGTCAAATGGGGTCAGGTGAATGCGGATGGGGTAGAGTTCTTTGTGAATTGGGTTAGGGGCCTAGTTCTATTCAAATGGAGAATGCACATGAGGTCAAGTTCTATTTGAATGGCGAATGTGAATGAGGTCGGGTTCTATGAATGAGAATGGGGTCGGGTTTGTGCTTGTACCATATATATAAAATATATATGTTACATATGTATGTTATATATTTGTAACATATATATGTTACATATATAACATATATATGTTATATATTTGTAACATATATATATTATATATGTAACATACATATAACATATATATGTTTACAATATATAAAATATTTTCATTTTATAAATATTTTTTATATTATATGTCATATTTTATATAATATGTTATATGTTATATGAATATATTATATAATATATAGTTTTTTCTGTTCTAAGACTTTTGCGATTATTGTTTTGTTTAGAGAGAGCTTTCGGATCCATCGCATAGGTTTTTGTTCATGATATCAACAAGTTCCCCTAGTGCAGATCTTGGTGATAGTAGCAAATATTCAAATGAGAAATTTGAAGAGTGAAGTGGGGAAATGTTCCATGTGAACATCACTTGGACATGGGTTTGTCGATCCTAAGAGATGGGGAATCCTTGTATCAAGGGTGCACTCTACATGAACATCGAAAGAGAATTGGGTTAATATTCCCAAACTGGGACATGGTGGTGGATGACAATGTTAGGAAATCTGGAGATGTCATTGGGGGCCTAGGAAGAGTTATATTTTCTTTTTAACAACTTTCCCACCCTAAAATCAATTCAATATGAGATAGGGTCCAACACCTGGAAGAGCACCACACGTCTTGTGGTGTTTGATGCCCCCTCTGTGGACATTGAAAATATGGAGAAGCGAGTACCATCCATGCCCGATCGTACTCATATCTGCCTCCTTGGATTTTTCAATGCCCACTAGGTTAGCGATCTTGATGAGAGAATATCTAACTTGGGCTACTTGTTTTCTCTTGGATCTGGACCAATTTGTTAGTGTTATAAGAAGAAACAAGTTGTTATTCTCTTCTCCACTAAATACAACTATGCTAGTGAAGTTCATGTCGGGAAGCATCTTCCCTAGATATAGTTGATGCTTGATCAACTTGGTCTTCCTCCACAAATTCATTCCACCTTTGTGACAATCAAAGTACCATTGAGCTTATTCATAATCCAATGAATCATCAGAAGACAAAACACATGGATATTTGGATGCACTAAATTTGTCAACCTCATGCTCAAGGACAGCTTGTGCCAATCTTTGTTCCTTTAGTAGATCAACAAGTAGATATCTTCACCAAATCTCTTCTAGATCTCGCCTTCACGAATCTAATGACATGCATTAGCATAGGATAATTTCCATTAAAGGGCCCTTTAGAGGTGATATTTGGCGTCGAAGTGGCAGATGGAGTACACCATTATGAGATTTTGTGCACTAAGGATGGGTCTCATGGATTTGACCATGTTCATGGGAGAAAAATAAGTGCCTTAGTCCTAAATGAATCTTATAGGGTTTGAGGGTCATGAGAAAGTCCTTAAACCACCACAAAGAGCATCTATGAGGAATATTTTTCCTTTGAGTAAGATATTATAGCCATTAATTGCACAACAAGGGTGGGTCTTAAGGAAATGAATGTTCAAGGGAGGAAATTTAAAGATTTATACCATAAATGAAACTTATTTGGCTCATGGGCCATGAACAAGGCCCGGAACC
The DNA here is from genome assembly GCA_032191745.1 of Picea mariana. NCBI lineage: Eukaryota > Viridiplantae > Streptophyta > Pinopsida > Pinales > Pinaceae > Picea > Picea mariana. The sequence goes on from JASDQU010101305.1 coordinate 251,230, forward strand.
ATGAGATAATGACTCTAAATGATATCTTTAGCCTTCAAGTGGAACATGGGAGTCAAACTATACAAATGTTAGTTTTGTTCAATGCATCTATACATATCGTCCAAGCCCATGTTCATCCAATTGGTAGCTAGGTTAACTGTAAGTCGCCCTAGTAGTTCATCCCATCATATGGATAGTCCTTGATATGTATCATGAGCTGATCCAATTTGTGGAAAAATCAAGGTGAACCACATTCCCTTAAACCCTACCTCCCCATCATCTTAACAACTGACCCCACCATTACATACTTAGCACCTTAGGACCTCCATCTCAGATACTGACATGTGGTTGAAGCATTGGTATGTTCTTGAAATAAAACACATGGTATTATCCCAAAGGCACAATTCCACCATTATTAATTGTGATAGGAGGTGATTTGGTGCTTTAGTACCATCAATAACATATAGGCCCACCCATAGTAGGTCATAGCAAGGACTTTCTCTACATGCATCGTCAATTCACCAGATATCCTATGGGGTGAATGAGTCATTAAAACCCCTAACTTACATCATCCAAAGCCTTAGTCAACTAAAACCCCTAACTTACAACACCGATTTTCATCCTCATATTATCCATAGGGCAATGGAAAACCACTAACCCCTCTAATATCTTTCACACCTAATTCTTATAGCCCAATCACATAATATTTATAACCCTTGAACATTATATCATAACCAATATAATTGTCATTCTCTATCAAGAAAGTACCCTAACCCTTGTCCCCAGTAACCCTTAATCCCTAAATTATATAACTTCTAACCCTTGTAATCTCTAACCTCGAACTCTTATAACCCCTTATCCCTAGCACATGTAATTGATATGATCCATAACCATTATAAGTTGTGTCACATGTTTCATCCTTAACCTCTATAAAAAATAACCCCTAACCCTTACATTCCATAACAGTTATAAGGATTATCAACTAATAACTATATACACTAATGTCTGGAACCCTAAATCCATAACCTCTATAACCCTTAACCCTTTTCATCCCTAATGTTTAACCCACATCCCTTATAATCTGTAACCCATGTAACTATAATTTTTAATACTATTACATACAACCACTATTACCAAGTAACCATCTAACCCCTAAGAACCTATGGCCATTAACCCCTATAATCACTATAATTTATTTCTGCAAACACATTTGACTCATAACCACTACAATTTTTAGAATCCCAAACCCCTAAGCCCTTGAAAATTTAACCCTAATATTTAACCCTTATAACCCCAAACATGTACATCAACTATTTCATCTATCCATTATTAGTACTAGTCTATCACCTATGTTAACCCTAATCACTAACCTCTATAATTTCTAACTTATAAACCCCAAATAGCTAAAGCCTAACTTATTGACCCTAAGCACGTAATACCTATATCTCACAAACATTAATCCTTATAATACTCAAACCATATAACCACTTTACTCCATAACACTATAACCCTTATCATCCCTAACACCTAACCCTTAATTCTCACCATACCTAACCCCTATAAACATTAACCCCTAATCCCTATAAAGCACAATTCTAAACCAATGTAACCTTTATCTGACTTGTAACTTCTAATGAGATTAACTATCATAACCCCTAACTCATATATTCATTAAAATTTAACTCTTGTAACATTTATAATGGATAAAACCTATTCTAAAACCCCTATAAACCCTCACTACTATTAATCCATAATGTCCAAGCATAACCCTTATAACCCTAATCTCTAATGCATATAATTCTAATTTTGAAACCTATTACCTATAACTACTCCAACCCCTATATCCCTCTAACCCCTAAGCACTGGAATGTATGACCACTAAACCTTATAATGGCATCCCCTAAGTTCATTAGCCCCTTACCCATAACCCCCATAACCATTAGCAACTAACCCTTATAACTCATAATCGCTATGAACCCACATACCACAATTACCTTAATCCCTAACCCTTATATGCCTTAACAAATATTAGCCTCGTTGACTAATAACTATATAGACTTATCCATGAATCCATAAACCCATGACCTTTATAACCTAAAACACATTTAGTTTCTAATGTCCAAACCATGACATTATAAACTCAAATCCCTAACCCCTATAACTCTAATTTCTAAACATATTACCCTAACCATTATATACTCTCTATCCCCTAAACTCTATGAGACCCAAACCCATAAAAATCATTATCCCTAAAACCTATAATGACTATAATCCCTTTCTCCTATCTCGTATAATCTATAACCACTATAAATTCTATAAACAATAACCCATACTACCAAGCCCTAATTTTTAAACTTTGTAACCTTGAACCCTTATATTCCCTATTATACTTGTTCAATGCTTGTCATAACTAAGACTTATTTTACCCCTATAACCTCTATACCCACTAACCCCTCCAATATCTCTCACCCTAATTCCTATAAGCCCAATCCCTACATGCATCGTCAATTCACCAGATATCCTATGGGGTGCATGAGTAATTAAAACCCCTAACTTCCATCACCCAAACCCTGGGTTTATGGTTTACATGTTGAATTGATGATGGAATAAAGTGGGTGTTTCACTCAAATTTGAGTCCAGAAACCCTCCCATATCATTAAGGCATGCCAAAGGTCTATCCATGACAAATTTCAGTGCATACAGAAACTGTTTGAAAAAAATTCAACGTTGGCAGCATTCGCAGGTCCTTGTTGCTAGTGTCTAGTCCTCGTGCAATTTTCGTTCCTCGTTCATCGTTCCTTGACCATGGTGTGGTCCCCAAGATTCATTATTTTTTTACAAAATTACATACTAATGGCATAAAATGTCCCACACAAAGACCAAATTAATATCCACTACATAAGTCTTTTGTCTTTTTTCAACGATTATGTAACGTATCTCAATTCTAAGAAGATTCAAATAGGACCTAAGAACATTAAGTTATTTCATTAACAATGGGTGACATAACACTATCATTCAATAGTAAAATTTTTACATTTCATTGTTTGGCATCATGTGTACTGAGGGCTTGATCCACCATATCCACAAAGGAAACATACCAAGAATATTTGTCTTATGATCAAGATATGGTACTATCCATTTTGAGGTTTGGCATAGAGATTGTTCTTATAGACTACACTACATTGCACCATAGTATAATCCCTACACTCCTTGAAAACCATGTAACACCATTCAAATTAGACACAATATTCTTGCGAAGAATTAGCTATACTATCGACGAACGTTTTTCGTCGATAGTATAGCAAATTCGTTGCAAGATTATGTACATTCATCTCTCTTGCAATGATATCAAATGATGCTTGGATTCATTTCATATTTGGTTTATCAATTTGAAATCTCAATTTGATACTTTGCAAGCTAGTTGGACCTTCAGTCAAATACAAATATGAAACTTGGAATCATTAACATATCTACTAGAACATATGAAAAATAGGGCTTATGGTTTACATGATGAATTGATGATGGAAGAAAGTGGGTGTGTCAGTCAAATTTGAGTCCAAAAACCCTCCCATATCATTAAGGCATGCGAATAATCTATCCAGGTCAAATTTCAATGCATACAAATACAGTTTGAAAACATTTCGACGTTGGCCCCATTCACATGTCATTGTTGCCCACCTCTAGTATCTTGATGGTGTTGATTAAGAAATCGATGAAATAGAGGGATTTTTCATCACATATATGATGCAGATACATTGTATATACATTAATGTAGAACCTGGAATAAAAATGAAGAAAGATCGACGAAAGCCTAAAACTTGCGTTAACCAAATTGGGTACTTTGAAAGAAAATTAGGGTTTATGGTTTACATGATGAATTGATGATGGAATAATGTGGGTGTGTCACTCAAATTTGAGTCTAGATACCCTCCCATATCGTTAAGGGATGCCAATAGTCTATCCATGACAAATTTCAGTGCATACATAAACTATTTGAAAAATTTTCAACGTTGGCCCCATTCTCAGGTCCCTGTTGCCCACCTCTAGTATCTTGATGGTGTTGATTAATAAATCAACAAAATAGAGGGATTTTTCATCACAATGATGACGCTAATAAATTTGATATACATTAATGTAGAACCTAAAAGAAAAATGAATAAAGACCGATGAAACACTAAAACTTGCATAAACCAAATTGGGTACTCTGAAAGAAAATTAGGGTTTATTGTTTACATGATGAATTGATGATGGAAGAAAGTGGGTGTTTCACTCAAATTTGAGTCCAAAAACCCTCCCATATAGTTAAGTCATGCCAATAGTCTATCCATGAAAAATTTCAGTGCATACAGAAACTGTTTGAAAAACTTTCAACGTTGGCCCCATTCGTAGCTCCCTGTTGCCGGTGTCTAGTCCTTGTGCAATTTTCATTCCTCATTCCTCATTCCTTATTCCTCATTCCTTGTTCCTCATTACTCGTTCCTTGTTCCTTGTTCCTCGTTCCTCGTTCCTCATTCCTCGTTCCTCGTTCCTCGTTCCTCGTTCCTTGACCATGGTGTAGTCCCCAAGATCCATTATTTTTGTACAAAATTACATACTAATGGCATAAAATGTCCCACAGAAAGACCAAATTAATATCCTCTACATAAGGATTTTGTCTTTTTTCAACGACAATGTAACTAATCTCAATTCTAAGAAGATTCAAATAGGTAAAAATATTGATGAAATCGTATACAATCATGATGGTATAAAAATGAAAGAGATTCTCTTGGTTTCAAGAATAATTATCCTCTACTGAACAAGGCCAACCACGTGAAGGTGGAAGCTCACATGGCCCCTCCCCTCCCCCTCACATCACTTTCAATTGATCCTCAAAACCCAATCTATAAAATATAAAATAATCGAAATCAACGTCCTATTAAGATTCATGCATAGAAACTAAAAAAACAAAAATTAATGAAGGTACGTGAAATTATGTGTTTCTACATGATATTTTTAGTCTACCACGTACTTTACTATATTGACAACTATTTTCAAGTTTCAAATAATAATTAAACAACATTTAACCTAGGATATAAAAAACGTCGCATAAAACTTAAAAACATGTAATTAACACATGACATTAAAAGTAAATTATTTTAAGAGAATAATTCATACAAATTAAAATATTATATAGTCACGTACCTAATCCAACCTCAACATATGTTTAATCATCCTTATTCTCTATCTTTATTTTCTTCATCGAACTTGACATCGGTATCATCATCTGGTTCTGAAACGATGTTGAAAGGATTCATGATCTCATCATCGTCATCAATGTCATTTTCAAGCATATTTTCATCGACATCATCATCAGGAATTGCAATATTGTCTCCTACGCCTAGATCATGATCTTCTTCATCTTCTTCATCTGTCGAACCTCCATGATCTTCAGGCTCTATCTGATATTCTGTCGAATCATCTTCTTCATCTTCAATATCATCTTCTTCCTATAAATGAGTATACTTAATTGGCCTTCCTCTTGGATCATTTGTAACAACAAATGACCAATCCCTTTCACTTGAAACATTTGAGTAAAAGACCCATTCACATTGGCTTAGAAAAACATAGCGATCATGTCCTCTTTCAAACATCGTTGTTTTAATCAGTGGAAATCCGTTGGCATGTTGAATAACAATTCTTTCCTCATCACGTTCATGCATTCGTAACCTATACCATTTGACATTGAACATAACTAATTTGAAGGAATTAAAGTCACACTCAAGTATATCGTTTAAATACCCATAATATCTATTTTCAGATTCTGAGGGATGTCTGTCACTCCTAGAGGAAACATTAGTAACCTAGAATACTGCAGTTATCCCACTATCAGAAGTTTTGCTGGTTTCATCCAATTGTTTGATGCGAAATTTATGACCATTTCACCACATAGCCTTGTGATGTTTCAACTACAATATGCCAGATATGTAAAAGATGCATTGTCAATTAATAAATTAACATATATTTATATAACTTCGAAAGTATCTGAAAAATACAATACACATGTAGTCACATTAGTATAATATAAAATAACTGAATAAAATGGGTGAAATTTCTTACCTGTCCATCTTTCAAACCATATGCTAGATCAATTTCCCTCTGCGTAACATTGGCATCTTCATTACGACGAGCTTCTCTAACCAATTCAGATAGTTGTTGCCATGATAACCTACCTCCATTACGTTGTTTACATATTTCAATCCATACATTCATCCAATGAATATTGTTTGCAATGTATAAATGCAGTGCATCCCACTCTAGAGCAACTGAATCAAAAAAACATAATTCACCAATATTAAATATTAGTTATAACATACAATATGCAGGTAATTATAAATATTTATAATTTATGAAATAAATTATATTAATATATTAATGAGTATGATCATATACACAAAAATGAAACTTTATATGTATTATTTTTTGGAAATACTAGAACAACTGAGAGGGGGGGTGAATAAGTTGTTATGAGCTTAAACAATTTTATACCTTTTAAAAATTATTAATCTTTCTTTAAGTGACCATCAACAACACACATCATATGAACAGTAAAAGTAAAGATCATCAGTCACTCATAAAGTACACACAGAAACAGATTTTCACGAGGAAACCCATAAAGGGAGAAAACCTCTTCTTCTTCGAAATGATAGGCAGTCTTTTTCAGTTCTGTACATCATTTACAATTGAGCACCAACTCAATGTGAGGCTGCTACCTCTGTTTTACAAGCTGCAACTTGTTTGAGAGCACCAACTCTCT
>JASDQU010101305.1:258239-311090 GCA_032191745.1 Picea mariana
AAGAAGGTTTTCTTTATTATGCTAGATGATGATCAATGCAATGCAATGGTCATCAAGCCTACAGTTCAATGGTCATCAAACCTATGTGTTTTTCCTACCATGGAGTAAAGTTTACCAGCAGGCTGGTGAGTTACACGATGGTGTAAATGATCATGTTTCTCCTTGTATATGCAATTCAATCCTTTAGAAGCACATTAACAAGGTAAGTATGGCCTATCAAGGAATGTCTATCCTCAGGCTGGATCAAATCCATTGCAAGAAGGACGCATGAGGCTGGATCAAACCATTTATCATCATACACGAGAATGAAGAAGCGAGGGATCTCAAATTTGAACTTCTAATTTCCTATTCAAATGATGGTCCTCTACATGCAAAATTGGGCTATGAGAAGTCTTGAATGATAAATATGCATCTCCAACATGGTAGTGAACAATATTGTAGGCATGGCATAATGGAATAATGTTGGATAGCTACAATGTGGATGCACAAGTAGAAATGGTAGGTGATGACATGGTAGTCAGGGTTAAACAAGGAGAAGGCAACATTGCACTCTTGTTTCTCAATCTTCAAAGATTCAAGGTTTTTAACAAGGAGACACACCATCAAGTTTATAGCTTTAAATGCCTTGGTAAGAACTTATCCTGGACACTTGAACCTCATATCGAATCAATTCAATTCATTCAGAAGGATTCCTTATCTTTTGTTCATGATGTATTCTAGCAGGTATACCCTATATTCCCATCATTATTTCAAAGTTTGGAAAACAAGATTTGGAGGGTCAACAAACAAAGAATATGAATCAGTCATACAAGGATATAAATACTCAGGAGATGTCTAGGAAAAATATACTAAATAGTTGCAAATCCTCTGGTGGACAACAATTCATGCATGGAGACATCTTAGAGCTATTGTGGAAAGATGTTTTTCTTGGAAAGTTTGATTATGCCACCCTGAACTTAGAAAATGTTCACCATTTTCTAATGCTTTAACACAACACCAAGATCTGGCTGCCAGGAACTTCGGTGTCAAATTAATATTAGATAAAGTACTATATAGCATTCTTAGAAGACATCAAATTGATGAAATGTTGGAAAATGTAGGGTTAGCCTTTGAGGATGAATGGTTTGAATGTGTCCTTTATGCTACAGGAAAAATCACAAGGATTATTGCAAGATTTGAAGTTGAAAATGTGACATTTACTTACAACCCGTGTGACCAAGGAAAGATTACAAATTAAATCATTCGTGTGCTAAAGTTTCAACCTTTTACTCTGGGATCAAAGACAAATTTGAAGCTACATGTATATGAACAACAATATCATGGTAACAAGACATAAATTCTCAGAAGGAAAGAGTAAATTATGTGGTATGATAGAGTTTACAAAAACACTCTTCAAGAGTTGATAGACATATGTTGTAGCATATCATTTCCATTGCTACATCCACCTGATGGAATCTTTCATTCATAGATACTCAGTTTAGTATTCATGCCAATAATGATAGAGATTCCAACACACAAGCATTAAGACTTTGATGTTTCCCTGTTTTTCACAATAACTAAGCACATGGGAAAGGGACATTGTACTTTTGAGGAGACAAGATGCTTTCATTGGCTCACTAGTTGCATTTGGCTGCATGGTTTCATTTGGATGCATGGGCATCATTCATGAAGATGTTATGATGAATTTTTTTTTCATTTAGTATAAAAAATAAGGTGAAACGCATTCCCTTAAACCCTACCTCCCCATCATCTTAACAACTAACCCCACCATTACATACTTAGCCCCTTAGGACCTTCATCTTAGATACTGACAATAAAAATGGAGTTCATGACTAGGGAAGAGGGAACCAAGGTGGCTAAGGTGGAGGATGTGATTCCTCGACCCAAGGAGAAGAAACGGAAGAAAGGTAAAGGTGGACTATACATGTCAAAAGGGAGTGAGCAATTGAGAGTAAAGTACATTGTTAAGTAACAAATACAAGAATTGTTATTTATTCGTAACCCATCGATGGCTACAAAATTGTAAAGGACAAGGCATGGGTGCGAGTTATTGACAATGGGATAAGTGACGTTGTTGTTGTTTTCCATTACCTTGACTCACTCCATCCAAAAAATGACAATTTTTTTAATTACCTTGACTCATTCCATCCAAAAAGGACAAATGGGACACACCATTATTTAAAGGCCACAATTACATATTGGTCAGATTAATGGTGAATGGACATTGTGGCTAAGTGGAGATTGCATGGGATTCATTATGTCATTTGTAATTTTCACATCTCCCAAGGTATCTACACAACTCATGAGTTCGTTCACAACTCTCGATGCAATCTTACAAATCTCAAGGCATTGGTCAGAATGGCATATGCAATTTGGGGATATTCTTCATTGGTCATTTGAGGAGTTCTTGGAGGGGTCTATTGCAAGGGAATTTGCTTTTATTCACCCAAACTGGTTGTAATAGCTCTATTTTATAGGTAGCATGGAGAGCCATAGCCAACCTCGACACTACCCCTATTGTAAAATAATATAAATCTATCAATTTTTTCATAAACACGAGGACTTAATTGTTGAGAACCAGGCATCTATATTATTATCTATTAGTAGAATCCATGTTCGGGAAGAAAATCATAATGCAGGGTCTATTTTTATCATGGAGTCTCTATTACAACATAAGAGGAAAATCAATGCTTTAAAGGAAGAGTGCATATGTTTCATTGAGTTCTATAAATATCAGTTTCATTGAGTTCTATAAATATTTCAAGTTTGTAAGGGTTTTGGAAATTAAAACTCATAGCATTACAATATTTTGATTCCCTAAGTGACTCACGACTCTTTTGCATAGAATATATACAAAGGGGTATATATGTCTATGTATACCATCAAATATCCACGATGTAGGGAACTTCCACATCAACAACTTTGGGACCAATTAAAATATGCCACATATACAAGGGAGAAAAAGAAGGGAGTTGGTTTGGATAATAAAGGGAAAATAAAAAAGACATGTGGAAGGCTCAGAAATTGCCATGTCATTATCCAAATAATGAAATGGAAAAAATCCTCCAACCAACACCTGAACTATCTCAACCCAACACAACTGCTATGTAGAAATCCTTCACATCTAGGTTCATGTAGCAATCTCTCTGCCTTGTTTTTGTTGTCACCTAGCTTGTTAAAAATATGAGACTATTAGGATTCTGGTAAAAGAATATTCCATGTCAAAAAAATTCAATTATGAGTGTAGGGGTGTTCAAAGTTTATACTAGATGAGAATAAAGATATGAGGAATGGCCAATATGGATACCAATCCTTATTTCCTAAATGAGCAATGTATTAATGAAGAGCTTTGTGTGCATTTAAAACAATAAAATTCCCACTCAATTATTTTTGGTATTTTTCTTGGTTTTACTGTGTTGGCCTTTCGTCAAACAATTTTCCACTGAAATGTTTATAGAGGTTATGAATTTACTCATTGTTGTAGAAATTGTATTTGAATTCCTGAGTGTGGAATTTTGACAAACACTTGGACTATAGGATATTTCACTCTGTTTGATTGCCCAATTTGCAGTTATGGTATTTTAGATGGATTCTTGAAGTGTTTTAGATGGTTGGCATAGATTTCATGTTATCCCTCTGAGAACATTGTCACCAGGAAAACCCTAGGAACAAAAGTTCAAATTTGAATATGCCCTACCTCAAATCTTCAAAATATCCAATTCAAACATGGTGTCATAGATTGAATATATATAATATATCATTCAAATGATGATGCATGTGTGCCCTAGAATTTTCAGAATGAAAATTTTGAAAAGCATAGAGTGAGGAAAATTTACCGGAATGGAATTCATTGTTGGTCTAGTTCGCTTCTTTGTCTCTCTTTGTCTCTGTTTCTCCTTGGTGGGGTCACCGCATCTCTTGTTACAGGCCACGTCTCTGTGGCCTCTATCTCTTTGTCATTTGGCAACTAGGTGGGGTCTCTGTCTTCTTTTATGGATTGTTTGGTAGGGGATACAGGGTCAAGGGTTTTGTTTGGAAATGGATGTAAGGGTCAGGATGAATGCAAATGGGGTCAAGTTCTAATGCGAATGGGATGGGGTCGAGTTCGAATGAAAATGGGATGGGGTCAAGTTCAAATGCGAATGTGAATGGGGTTAGGGGTCGAGTTCTATTCGAATGGAGAATATATATGTTATATATGTAGCATATATAACATATTTATGTTACATATGTATGATATATATTTGTAACATATATATGTTATATATATGTTACATATATAACATATATATGTTACATATGTATGTTATATATTTGTAACATATATATGTTATATATGTAACATACATATAACATATATATGTTTACAATATATAAAATATTTTCATTTTATAAATATTTTTTATATTATATGTCATATTTTATATAATATGTTATATGTTATATGAATATATTATATAATATATAGTTTTTTTTTATGATATCAACAAGTGCCCCTGGTGCAGATCTTGATGGTAGTAGCAAATATTCAAATGAGAACTTTGAAGAGTGAAGTGGGGAAATGTTCCATGTGAACATCACTTGGACATGGGTTAGTCGATCCTAAGAGATGGGGAATCCTTGTATCAAGGGTGCACTCTGCATGAACATCAAAAAATAATTAGGTTAATATTCCTAAACTGGGAAATGGTGGTGGACGACAATGTTAGGAAATATGGATATGTCATCGGGGGCCTGGGAAGAGTTATCTTTTCTTTTTAACGATTTTACCACCCTGAAATCAGTTCAACCAGAGATAGTTTCCAACATCTGGAAGAGAACCACATGTCTTGCAATGTTTGGTGTGCCTTCGATGACCATTGAAAATATCGAGAACCGAGTACCATCCATGCTCGATCATACTCATATCTACCTCCTTAGAATTTTTCAATGCCCACTAGGTTAGCGATCTTGATGAGAGAATATCTACCTTGGGGTACTTATTTTCTCTTGGCTTTGGACCAATTTATTAGTGTTCTAAGAAGAAACAAGTTGTTATTCTCTTCTCCACTAATGACAACTATGCTAGTGAAGTTCATGTCGGGAAGCATATTCCCTAGATATATATGATGCTTGATCAACTTGGTCTTCCTCCACAAACTCATTCCACCTTTGTGAAAATAAAATTACCATTGAGCTTATTCATAATCCAATGAATCATCATAAGACAAAATACGTGAATATTTGGATGCACTAAATTTGGCAACCTCATGCTCAAGGACATCTTGTGCCAATATTTGTTCCTTTAGTAGATCAACAAGTAGATATCTTCACCAAATCTCTTCTATATCTCGCCTTCACCAATATAATGGCATGCATTGGTATAGAAGCATTTCCATTAAAGGGCCCTTTAGAGGTGATATTTGGCATCAAAGTGGCATATGGAGTACACCATTATGAGGTTTTGTGCACTAAGGATGGGTCTCATGGATTTGGCCATGTTCATTGGAGAAAAATAAGTTCCTTAGTCCTAAATGAATCTTATAGGGTTTGAGGGTCGTGAGAAAGTCCTTAAACCACCACAAAGGGCATCTACGAGGAATATTTTCCCTTTGAGTAAGATATTATAGTCATTAATTGCACAACAAGGGTGGGTCTTAAAGCAATGAATGTTCAAGGGAGGAAATTTAAATATTTAGACCATAAATGAAACTCATTTGGCTCATGGGCCATGAACAAGGCCTGAAATCATGAGACAATGCCTCTAAATGATATCTTTGGCATTCAAGTGGAATATCGGAGTCAAAATATACAAATATTAGTTTTGTTCAATGTGTCTATGCATATCATTCGAGCCCCATGTTCATCTAATTGGTAGTTGGGTTAGTTGTAAGTCTCCCTGGTAGTTCATCCCATCATATGGATAGTCCTTTATATGTATCATGAGCTAATCAAATGTGTGAAAAGAATCAAGGTGAAACACATACCCTTAAAACCTACCTCTCCATCATCTTAACAACTGACCCCACCATTACATACTTAACACCTTAGGACCTCCATCTCATATACTAACATGTGGTTGAAGCATGGGTATGTTCTTGAAGGAAAACACATAGTACTATCCCAAAGGCACAATTCCACCATTATTGATTGTGATAGGAGGTGATTTGGTGCTTTAGCACCATCAATAACATCTATTCCCACCCACAGTAGGTCATAGCAAGGACTTTTTATACATGCATTGAAATTCACCAGATATCCTAAGGGGTGCATGCAGAGTCATTAAAACCCCTAACTTCCATCACCCAAACCCTTAGTCAATTAAACCCCCTAACTTCCAGCAACAATATTCATCCTCATATTATCCATAGGGGAATGGCAAACCACTAACCCCTCTAATATCTTTCACACCTAATTCCTATAGCCCAATCACATAATCTTTATAACCCTTGAACATTATATCATAACCAATTTAATTGTAATTCACTATCAAGCAAGTACCCTAACCCTTGTCACCAGTAACCCTTAATCCCTAAATTATATAACTTCTAACCCTTGTAATCTCTAACCTCGAACTCTTATAACCCCTTATCCCTAGCACATGTAATTGATATGATCCATAACCATTATAAGTTGTGTCACATGTTTCATCCTTAACCTCTATAAAAAATAATCCCTAACCCTTACATTCCATAACAATTATAAGGATTATCAACTAATAACTATATACGCTAATGTATGAAACCCTAAACCCATAACCTCTATAACCCTTAACCCTTTTCATCCCTAATGTTTAACCCATATCCCTTATAATCTGTAACCCCTGTAGCTATAATTTTTAATACTATTATGTACAACCACTATTACCAAGTAACCATCTAACCCCTAAGAACCTATGGCCATTAACCCTTATAATCACTATAATGTATTTCCCCAAACGCATTTGTCTCATAACCACTACAATTTTTAGATTCCAAAACCCCTAAACCATTGAAAATTTAACCCTAATCTTTAACCCTTATAACCCCAAACATGTACATTAACTATTACATCTATTCATTATTAGTACTAGTCTATCACCTATGTTAACCCTAATCACTAACCTCTATAATTTCTAACTTATAAACCCCAAATAACTAAAGCCTAACTTATTGAACCTAAGCACCTAATACATATATATCACAAACATTAATCCTTATAATACTCAAAACATATAACCAATTTACTCCATAACACTATAACCCTTATCATCCCTAACACCTAACCCTTAATTCTCGCCATACCTAACCCCTATAAACATTAACCCCTACTCCCTATAAAGAAAAATTCTAAACCAATGTAACCTTTATTTGACTTGTAACTCCTACTGAGATTAGCTACCATAACCCCTAATAATACATCTCGACATCAAGAGCACTGAAACAACATCAAAGACTACCATAAGATGGCCCTAAAATCTCGAGAATACAAAGGTCATGGCTATGTCAATTGACATAGCTGAAAAGGAAGATGTGTCTAGTGACACCAAAATAACAAGAGAATCATTAGTAGAGATTTGTAAATTCATTGTATTAAGAAAACAATTAAGTAGAATGTGTTTGTTGACACAAATACAAAAGAATCTATGTCAATCAACACACACTAGAGAAATGAGGAACTAAATGCAAAGAATGTTCAAACTAGCACAAGAGAGAGAATTTGAGTTGATTTCCATAGAACATGGAAGGCATTACTAATAAGAAAACTCTATAATTCATGTTGACCTACACATAATTGAACAATGAGTTGATAGATACTAAAATCTATAACTAGGGCTTCAACAAGGAGATGAATGAGAAGCTTGGGAATAATTAATTCTACATATTCAGAGGGCTATCATGACAATCAATTAGACTATTAATGACATCAATACCGGAAATTTATTGATACGATGAAACAAGGAGTATATGTTACAAACATTATGATCTTAGACAAGGATGGAACATAAAAATACATATGGAAATAGGAGATCTCTCTCTAACCAATATGTTATTGGATGATGGTTCCATAGTAAACAATATGATGAAGGATACATAGGGAAAGTTAAAGAAATCAAAATTGAGGCCACTAGAGTTGTTGGTTGACAATAAAATACATCAATCACTTCGACAAGGTGATCAATGAACATTTCATATTGAATCCATTCAATAGATTCCAAGGATCACTGCAACATTATCAATTGAACTATTAATGATTTCAATTCCATATGGAAATAGAAGATCTCACTCTACCCAATTTAATAGTATTAGATGGTGATTATAGAATAATCATTATGATGGAGACAAAAATAATTAGAGAAACCAAAATTGTGACCACCATAGTTTTGATTAAGGATAATATATCATACTAGAATAGACCCTTTGGAATATTAACAACGTGAGTAAGCATATATGGAAAGGTATTTATGAGAGATTTCATAGAAATTAAAACACATGGAAAATTAAGAACATGTGATGCCTTACTAGGAAGGTCACACCTAGAAGGAGAAATAGTCATTGATGATTAGTGAGCCAACACAATTGCATTAAAAAAAGGATAATAATGAATAATTATTGATTTAATAAGTTGCAATAGTGAATGAGGAGTTGTCTATTTCTAGTGAATCCTCTAGAAGCAAGCAAGATGAACTATATGAATGCAAAGGGAAAGAGTAGTATAACTAGAGGATTGCTTAGAGGAAATAAATCATTTGATAGTGGATCATTGTAGCATTGGAATATTGATAATATAAGTTTTTTGTTTCTATAATATAGAATCAAAACTAATAACTAAACCCAAAGGGAAGAATCCACTCAAGTGAATGATGAGAAGGAAAATTACCCATCACACTTGACCAATGTTACCACTGGTAAATGTAAAATTCAATGAAGGTATCCCATGACCATACTAACTAATATGTTCTTAAATATAGGGAACGTATACCCACTCAAAAAATTAATGTATAAATGAATAATGAACATCAACACATCATAATGGGAATTGAGTGGAGGATATAATTGTTAGCCACACAATTAACATATTTAAGAATACAAGCTTATCCCCTCAGTGAATAACAACTGACCAAACAATGACAAATACTAAAGGTTGATGAGACATATAAAGTAAGGGGGGCCGAAATAAAAGTTGGGTTCCATTGGCTTAAGACATGTGAGAATCCTGATGATATTTTTCAAATATCTGACATCCAACAAATTTGTGAAGCATATTAAGGCCCTCAAAATAAAAAACAATAGAATCATTGACTAGGGGAACATTGAAAAGGAGTTTGTTAATCATTACAAACTGGTTTTTCAATCTCAAGGAATTATAACAAAGGAAATAAATTTGTATATGCAAACTTGTGTTGATGTAGTCCCAAGAAAGCCGATGCAAAAGGAATAATGGGTATTTGGTCAAAGGCTTATAATGTTGGTTGAATTAATGACTACCCTCGAAGAGATGGTTGATGATCAATTTCTCACATGAGACTACTTTCCACTCTAGTCGTCGATAATTCCCTTTTGCACTAACCTTTTATGTGATGGTTATTGAAACCCTTAACTACCTCATCCAAAAACAATGTCTCGGTGGATTATCTGAGTCTTGCAAATGGAAAATTTGTATATGACTCCTTCCTTACTATCCTAGAAGAGAAACAGTCACTAGACATTAACTTGGTTTTCTTGCAATTTTTTTATTTGGATCAAAATTTCCTTGGGCCAAGAATTAATGTTACCATCATAGTTAGTAGGAAAACCTAAGTTGACTAGTAGGACAGGGATGGACATACATACTGTTAAAATAATTTATGTGCTCGTTTTCACCATAGGGAATTAATGTTACCATCATAGTTAGTAGGAAACCCTAAGTTGACTAGTAGGACAAGGATGGACATACATACTATTAAAATAATTTATTTGTCTTGGTGCCTATGGATGGTTTCCATGAAAATATGATGATGGAATAAAGTGGCTGTGTGAGTTAAATTTGAGTCCAAAAAGCATCCCATATCATTAAGGCATGTGAATAGCCTATCCATGTCAAATTTCAATGCATACAGATACAGTTTGAAAAAATTTCAACGTTGGCCCCATTCACATGTCACTGCTTCCCGCCTCTAGTATTTTTATGGTGTTGATTAAGAAATCAAAAAAAAAGGGGGGAATTTTAATCAAAACTATGACATAGATACATTGCATATACGTTAATTTAGAACCTGAAAGAAAAATGAAGAAGGATTGATGAAAACGTAAAACTTACGTCAACCAAATTGTGTACTTTGAAAGAAAATTAGGGTTTATGGTTTACATCATGAATTCATGATGATGGAATAAAGTGGGTGTGTGAGTTAAATTTGAGTCTATAAACCCTCCCATATAGTTAAGGCATGCAAATAGTATATCCATGACAAATTTTAGTGCATACAAAAACTGTTTGAAAAAGTTTCAACGTTGGCCCCATTTACATGTCACTGTTGTTGATGCCTAGTCCTAGTACAATTTCCATTCCTTGTTCCTTGTTATGTGTTCCTCATTCATAATTCCTCTTTCCTCTTTCCTCATTCCTTGACCATGGTGTAGTCCCCAAGATCCATTATTTTTGTACAAAATTACATACTAATGGAATAAAATGTCCCACACAAAGACCAAATTAATATCCGCTACATAAGTCTTTTGTCTTTTTTCAAGGACTATGTAACGGATATCAATTCTAAGAAGATTCAAATAGGACCTAATAACCTTAATTTATTTTCTTAACCATGGGTGACATAACACTATCCAATAGTAAAATTGTTACGTTTCATTGTTTGGCATTATGCCTATTGAGGGCTTAAGGCGCCATATCTATAAAAGAAACATACCAAGAATATTTGTCTTATGAACAAGATATGGTACTATCCATTTTAAGGTTTGGCATAGATATTGTTCTTATAGACTACACTACATTGCACCATAATATAAGCTCTACACTCCTTGAAAACCATGTAACACCATTCAAATTAGACACAATATTCTTACGACGAATTAGATATACTATCGACGAACTTTTTTCGTCGATTTTATAGCGAATTTGTCGCAAGATTATTTACATTCGTCTCTCTTGCGACGATATCAAATGATTCTTGGATTCATTTCATATTTTTTTTATCAACTTGAAATCTCAATTTGATACTTTGCCAGCTAGCTGGACCTTCAATCAAATACAAATATGAAACTTGGAATCATTAACATATCTACTAGAACATATGAAAAGTAGGGTTTATGGTTTCCATGATGAATTGATGATGGAAGAAAGTGGGTGTGTCACTCAAATTTGAGTCCAGAAACCCTCCCATATCGTTAAGGCATGTGATTAGTCTATCCAAGTCAAATTTCAATGCATACAGATATAGTTTGAAAACATTTCAACGTTGGCCCCATTCACATGTCACTATTGCCCGCCTCTAGTATCTTGATGGTGTTGATTAAGAAATCAATGAAATAGAGGGATTTTTCATCACAAATATGATGTATATACATTGTATATAAATTAATGTAGAACCTAAAAGAAAAATTAAGAAAGACCGATGAAAGCCTAAAACTTGTGTCAACCAAATTGGGTACTCTGAAAGAAAATTAGGGTTTATGGTTTACATGATGAATTGATGATGAAGAAAGTGGGTGTGTCACTAAAATTCGAGTCCCTCCCATATCTTTAAGTCATGCAAATAGTCTATCCATGAAAAATTTCAATGTATACAGAAACTGTTTGAAAAAATTTCAAGGTTGGCCCCAATCGCAGGTCCCTGTTGTCGGTGTCTAGTCCTCGTGCAATTTTCGTTCCTCATTCATCGTTCCTCATTCCTCATTCCTCGTTCATCATTCCTCGTTCCTCATTCCTTGACCATGTTTTAGTCCCCAAGATCCATTAGTTTTGTACAAAATTACATACTAATGGCATAAAATGTCCCATACAAAGACCGAATTATATCTGCTACATAAGTCTTTTGTCTTTTTTCAAGGACTATGTAATGGATCTCAATTCTAATAAGATTCAAATAGGAACTAAGAACCTTAAGTTATTTCCTTAACCATGGGTGACATAACACTATCATTAAATAGTAAAATTGTTACATTTCATTGTTTGGCATCATGTGTATTGAGGGCTTGAGCCACCATATCCACAAAGGAAACATACCAAGAATATTTGTCTTATGAACAAGATATGGTACTATACATTTTTAGGTTTGCCATAGAGATTGTTATTATAGACTAAACTACATTGCACCATAATATAATCCCTACATGCCTTGAAAACCATGTAACACCATTCAAATTAGACACAATATTCTTGCGACGAATTCGCTATACTATCGACGAACGTTTTTCATCGATAGTATAGAAAATTTGTCGCAAGATTATTTAGATTTGTCTCTCTTGTGATGATATCAAATGATGCTTGGATTCATTTCATAATTTTTTTATCAACTTGAAATCTCAATTTAATACTTTTCAAGCTAGTTGGACCTTCAGTCAAATACAAATATGAAACTTGGAATCATTAACATATCTACTATAACATATGAAAAATAGGGTTTATGGTTTCCATGATGAATTGATGATGGAAGAAAGTGGGTGTGTCAGTAAAATTTGAGTCCAGAAACCCTCCCATAGGTTTAAGGCATGTGATTAATCTATCCAAGTCAAATTTCAATGCATACAGATACAGTTTGAAAACATTTCAACGTTGGTCCCATTCACGTGTCACTATTGCCCGCCTCTAGTATCTTGATGGTGTTGATTAAGAAATCAACAAAATAGAGGGAATTTTCATCATGAATATGAAACAGATACATTGTATATACATTAATGTATAACCTTAAAGAAAAATTAAGAAAGACCAATGAAATCCTAAAACTTGCATCAACCAAATTGGGTACTCTGAAAGAAAATTAGGGTTTATGGTTTACATGATGAATTGATGATGGAAGAAAGTCGATGTTTCACTCAAATATGAGTCCATAAACCCTCCCATATCGTTAAGGCATGCCAATAGTCTATCCATGACAAATTTCAGTGCATACAGAAGCTGTTTGAAAAAATTTCAACGTTGGCCCCATTCGCAGGTCCCTGTTGTCGGTGTCTAGTCCTCGTGCAATTTCGTTCCTCGTTCATTATTCCTCGTTCCTCATTCCTTGTTATTTTTGTAAAAAACATAATAATTGAATAAAATTTCCCACAAAAATACCAAATTAATATCCACTACATAAGTATTTTGTCTTTCTTCAATGACTATGTAACGAATCTCAATTCTAAGAAGATTCAAATAGGTAACAATATTGATGAAATCTTATACGATCATGATGTTATAAAAATGAAAGAGATTATCTTGGTTTCAAGAATAATTTATCCTCTACTGAACAAGGCCAACCACGTGAAGGTGGAAGCTCACATGGCCCCTCCCCTCCCCCTCACATCACTCTCAATCGATCCCCAAAACCCAATCTATAAAATATAAAATAATCAAAAGTAACGTCCTATTAAGATTCATGCATAGAATCTACAAAAACAAAAATTAATGAAGGTACATGAAATTATGTGTTTCTAAATGATATTTTTAGTCTACCGCATACTTTACTATATTGACAACTATTTTCAGGTTTCAAATAATAATTAAACAACATGTAACCTAGGATATAAAAACGTCGTATAAAACTTAAAAACATGTAATTAACCCATGACATTAAAAGTAAATTATTTTAAGAGAATAATTCATACAAATTAAAATATTATATATTCACGTACCTAATCCAACCTCAACATCTGTGTAATCATCCTAATTATCTATCTTGATATTCTTCATCGAACTTGACATCTGTATCATCATCTGGTTCTAAACGATGTTGAAAGGATTGATGATATCATCATCTTCATCAATGTCATTTTCGAGCATATTTTCATCTACATCATCATCAGGAATTACAATATTGTCTCCTACACCTACATCATGATGTTCTTCATCTATCAACCCTCCATGATCTTCCAGCTATATCTGATATTCTGTCAAATCATCTTCTTGATATTCAATATCATCTTCTTCCCGTAAATGAGTATAATTAATTGGCCTTCCTCTTGGATCATATCTAACAAAAAATGACCAATGCCTTTCACCTGGAACATTTGAGTAAAAGAGCTGTTCACATTGGCTTGGAAAAACATAGCGATCATGTCCTCTTTCAAACATTGTTGTTTTAATCATTGGAAATCCATTGGCATGTTGAATAACAGTTCTTTCCACATCACGTTCATGCATTTGTAACCTATACCATTTGACATCGAACATAACTAGTTTGAAGGAATTAAAGTCACACTCAAGTATATCGTTTAAATACCCATAGTATCTATTTTAAGATTCTCTGGGATGTCTATCACTCCTAGAAGAAACAATAGTAACCTGGAATACTGCAGTTATCCCACTATCATAAGTTTTCCTGGTTTCATCTAATTGTTTGATGTGAAATTTACGACCATTGCACCACATAGCCTTGTGGTGTTTCAACTGCAATATGTCAGATATGTAAAAGATGCATTGTCAATTAATAAATTAACATATATTTTATATAACTTCAAAAGTATCTGAAAAATACAGTACACATGTAGTCACATTAGTATAATATAAAATAATTGAATAAAATGGGTGAAATTTCTTACCTGTCCATCTTTCAAACCATATTCTAAATCAATTTCCCTCTGCGTAACATTGGCATCTTCGTTACGACGAGCTTCTCTAACCAATTCATACAGTCGTTTCCATGATAACCTACCTCCATTATGTTGTTTACATCTTTAAATCCACACATTCATCTTGTCAAGATTGTTTGCAATGTTTAAATGCAGTGCATGCCACTCTTGAGCAACTGAATAAAAAAAACATAATTCACCAATATTAAATAGTAGTTATAACATACAATATGCAGGTAATTATAAATATTCATAATTTATGAAATAAATTATATTAATATATTAATGAGTATGGTCATATACACAAAAATGAAACTTTATATGAATTATTAATATAAATTATCACAATTATTAATATATTACCTCTCATTTTTTTCATTCTACCTTTCCCCAACAGATGATCCTAATTTTCAAATTTTTTGATGGAGTTCACATCCCAAATGTGATCCACTACATGCATAGTTGGCATTGCCAATTTAGGAAGATACTGACTAATATACACCATGGATTGATATACCATATATCCCTCTACCATAGAACCCTCAAGATGTGCTCTTTGTCTAACCAAAGCCTTCAATGATTTCAAGTGCCTCTCCACCATCCACATTGACCTTGTGTGAACAGGTCCACAAATTTCAATCTCCTCAGCTTGGTGTATGAGGTAGTGTTCTTGTGAATTGAAAAATGTAGGAGGTATATACTTTTTCATTTCACACATTAGACGAGGAATTTCTCTCTTCCAATACTTTATAACATCTTCATGGATTTTTTTCAATGACAACCATCTACATGAGATCATAACACAAGAAAATAACATGTTTCAACTTAACATAATATAATATATTACACTACATTACAAGTAAAACATGTGTCATTAAGTACAACAATAATTTGAAAGAACATTTTGCATATAAATCACAACTAGGTCTTACCTCATGTGTTTTCCAAGATCATATATAACTTTTTTTGACATTGTTGTCAAAGTCGTTTGGGAGAGATACGATAGAACATATTGTAACAACAAAATGAATCGTTATTTGTTTCGACCAAAGTAGACAAGAAAAAATAAAGAAAATAAAATATCTAAAAGGCCAACATATATAAATATGTATACCAAAATTATTACCTTAATGAAGGTATGTCAATCATGTGTGTTTACCCCACCAAATTCACCTTTCTTCATTAAGATATTTTTTATGTTTGAAGCAAAACTCGTGGGAATTTTAATTCTTTGAATGACCTCTTTTACATCATTGCTTTGTTTCTCTGTTAATAACCATGGAAGGTTATTTTGGTCTAGTACTCCATCTGATCTATTTGAATATCGGATCACACTTCTCATTGCATGACTGGATTACTGAATGTTAGTACAAATTTTGACAATTTTTTCTTTGTCCCTCCTACCATCTATGATTCACCATAACATTTCAGTCGCATTCTTCCCGATATGGATTGTATCAAACAAATGAGATATTTTTATCTCCTCATAGTAGGGCAACCTCATGAATTGAGCGAGATAAGATGTCATTCCTCGTGGAAGCCAATTATTAATACCTTCATGATGATTGCGGCCTTCATGAAGCATAAAAGAAATCACAAAAACAATTATCAAATACGGTAAAATAAATTCAATGATTAAAGCAAACATTTAAAACATTACATGATCTATGATACATTATGAAATTGAGTACCTTGATGATTTCTATTATATTCCAACCTCCATAGGTGAGGTGTTGTTCTTAGTGGTTTTAAACCAATCTCTTCTTTCCCATTGGAAAGATGTTTTTCAGTAGTACGATACCTATGGTTCTTAGGAAGAAGGTTCCTATACTCATCAAACACCATATTTCATAAACTTTTTGAATGATGATACTTCATCTTAGGGCCAGAAACTGGACATGAAAATTTACCCTTTGCTTGAAGACCTGCAACAAATGGATTAATGTCAATTATACGATGAGATTATTTAAAAATTAAACATGCACCATGATAACATTAAAATACTATATAGTATTAAAGAGAAATATTATAATGCTTATACATACCACAAACATGTGTTGGTCTAGGGGCATCATGAATTTTCCATAAAAGTATTCCACGGAATTTAAATTTCTTCTCCCCGATTGGTTTACATATGTCATACATTGTGATGCCAACCCATAACTTTAGTAGCTCGTCGATAAGAGGCTCGATATATACATTCATATGTTTAACCTAGTACTTACCTGATTGTTTGAAATTACACATAATGACTAAAGTAATGATATCATGTAATATATATAATTAAATAAATAAGCAAAAGATATTATGCAAAAATTGAAACGAATGAAAATGTTAAATTCAAAAAATTAATGTAAACGAATAGCTGGAACAATCATTGTCAACATTATGTGCTCCCTCTTTATTGACATCCAAGGAGGAATGTTATTGTTGATAACACAAATAGGCCACACTGAGTAAATAGACCTAATCTCTCTCAATTGATTAACATCGTCAGCTGCCAATGAAAGCCTAACATTACAAGGTTCATCTTTGAAATATGCCCATTTTTCCTCAATTTCCCTAAATGCAGAACCATCGGTAGGCATTCGAAGAACACCATCTCCACTTCTATTACGTGCATGGTAATCCATAAATTGTGCTATGATTCCACACCTGAATAACTGCTGCAAACATGGAATTATGGGAATATGATGAAGAACGTTTCAAGGCACCCTTTTTGTTACTTGATCGGTTCAATATCTACTGATAATACATTGTGGACATTCAATTTTTGAAACATGTTGTCCATAATATATAATATGTTCATTAGGACATGCATCTATAGTTTTATAATCCATTGCAATGTCTTTCATAATGGCATGCAAACCTCAATATGTGCGAGGTAAAATATTTGACGATGGTAACAAAAATTCACCTAACAATCTAAAACATAACAAACAACTAGTTAATGTAAGAATATTAATCGTAAAAATTGCATTCTTATTTTACACATTAATTAACACTAAAAACAAATATAAAAAATCAGCATTTATGTATAGTATGAGATGAAACATATTACATACCTTAGTATCTGTGTCATACAAGGGTTCGAAAAATTATTCATAACCTTTAACTTCACTATAAACAATGTAGAAGAGAGAAGATTTTCTCTTGATCCTTCATAAAGTCATTTATTTGCCTTTTCTAATAGAGGTTCATAAAAAATACCATCATTTTCCCCATCCTGATCCGGCTGCGAAGACAAATCTTGGATCATTTGATTTGTCCCATCATCTTCTTCCATGAGATCCTCATTTTCTTGGTCACAATGATGTTCCTTAGCTTGTACAACATCATTTCTACTAATACTTGGTGCAATATTCTGCGGAAAGTTAGAGGGAAACTCTAACTTTATAATTACAAACAATCATGCAAAATTAGTGTATACTATAAAAAACATTCAATATATATATATATATATATATATATAATTTTATATAAAATTGATAAAACAAAAAAAAATAATGAATATATAGCTAATTACCATGGGACAATATTCATTCGATCCGCCATCAATGTGACCATATTTCTTACAATGTTTTGTAGTTATTTCTATTAAAATTCTTGTGGGACGTCTAAGGCAACATTTTTTACAAGGGCAATAACATCTACCATCACCTTTTCACTTACTTTACTTTTTTCCCCACCTCTAACAACATTTTGCGACATTTTTCCACACAAAAATACCCTTTCGAAACCGTCGATGTTATAGAAAGATTGTCGAAACAAATTTAAATCATCAAATATTTATAGTCCAATTTTAGGTCACTATCGTCGCAATTGCGACGATATTGACCTAAAAAAATTCTTTTCCACCTATTTATTTTAGGTCATTTTTAATGGTCAATTTTAAGGTTAGGTAAGTCGTCGCTCTTGCGACGGATAAACTACATTCGTCACTCTTGCGACGAACATTGAGCATAATAATTTAGTCAAAATACATGCGTTGAGATAGCGACGAATATAGGGTGGATTTAGAAACATTGAACTTTTTTTCTTGCATGTTGTGATGAAAGAGTACTTTCGTCACAAAATTTTTAATATGTAGCAGTTTGGATCTCCTTTTCCCTTATTTCCCACCATTATTGGACACCTCAGATGTAGCAGAACATATGAAACCAACAGAGATCAACCCCGAATACATACAATATGCATCCAACGATCATATTATGGACACACAAATCAAGGGCACTTGACAACAAAGGATCCAGCTTTATCAAGTCATCAAAGCAGGGCAGCTCCTGCACCAAGGCAAGTGGCTCACCCAGGGCCTAATTCAACAGAAATTTCCTCATCTGATGGGGGAAATCAACGCAATGGAGAAACTTTATTCCTAAGGAGGGAGGATTGATCCAGGTGGATATCAGTGGCCACCCACCTTTTCCAACTGGCTCAAAATAGTTTTCTRGCAATTTTGGCAATTTACTATTTTTAGCAGTTTCAACTTTCGGGGCCATCTTAAGGGCCTAAATGAAGGTTTTTTGGGATCAATATTCTCAATGATGGCAGAAGGCATGATTGAGAACCAAAATAAATATCCTCGATGATACCTTTCCAAYAGGCTATCATACGCCTAAAATGGAGATCGTATGCAAACGTTACGACCCTGGGAAGTTGATGTACTATCTTACCCAGACAGGGCCCACATGACTTTTGGCGCTTCATCTCCTAGGGTTAGGTTTTTGGATGTAAAGGGTTTTTGGAATTCCTGTTTATTGTAAAAATTCCTTCAGAGCCTCATTGTAATCATCTTCTTGTGAATGAGCACATCCATCACATCTCTTCTCATAGATAAGCCACCACCATTCTAGCAAGCTTGTTTTCGTTGCATTTTACAATTTCAACTTATTTCCTTATTGAATAGAAAACCATTTTTACTGTATCTCTGTTATTTTGTGTTAATAACCTATTAATAATATGTAGTCATTTCATTCTTCTCATAAAATCTAGATTAGTGGTATCAAAGCGGTCTGCTCCTTGTCATCTTAATGCATGTCCCCAACAAGGTCGGAGTACAAAAAGTTGGGTCTCGAGCTTGTTTCTCTTGAGAACAAAAGCTATCATATGCCCAAGTGACCTCTCATGGAAGGAGAAATGAAATATGATGGGACAGGAGGTCCTTTCAAACTGTTGATTGAGGAATCCCTCACACAACAAAGGAACGAGATGATGAATAATTTCAAGAAAATCCTTCAGAGACTACCAACAAGGGATGCATATTCTTCAAGCGGAGGTGTCCCTCTCTTCAAGGTACAAATAAACTTCAATATTCCTATATTTGAATTTCATATAGATGTAGATTCCATAGACAAGTGGTTGAATCTACTAGAAGGGTATTTTTATGTCCATAACTTTTTGAATAGAGAAAATATTACTTTTGTGCTCCTCAAAGTCGTTCCCCATGTCAAAGATTGGTGGGAAACTTTTTGTGAGAAAAAGGAAATAGAGGAACCCTCATTATTTATAGTCACATCCACCTAGGAATCCTTCAGGGATTATATTACGAAACAATAATACCCTGTCAGAAGCTATGACGATTTGTATACCAAATGGACCACACTACGACAAGAAAGAGACCAAGCAGTGCCATATTTCACAAATATCTTTCATGCCTTGTGCACCAAGATGGGTATCAAATATACAGAGAGACATCTATTATGCAAGTTACATGACACTCTGCATAGATACATATAGACCAAAATGGAATTTTTGGACATCTCATCCTTAGGCATGACCTACCGATATGCCATCAAAATCGAGCAGAAGCTCAAACAAAAGACATGGAAATTTGGGCCTGGGAACCCCTCACAACAAAATCCGAGAAAGGGTGGCCCTAACCCATGGAACAAAGGATAGAGAAAATATGGAAAGTATCAGGACAACCAATC
Source organism: Picea mariana (assembly GCA_032191745.1). Classification (NCBI taxonomy): domain Eukaryota; kingdom Viridiplantae; phylum Streptophyta; class Pinopsida; order Pinales; family Pinaceae; genus Picea; species Picea mariana. Next base: position 278,887 of record JASDQU010101305.1, read on the forward strand.
TAAGCCACAAGCAAATAAGGACACCAGAAAGACAAAGAAAGATACCCGGAAGTGGTGTGACTTGTATAAGAGCCCTTGGCATAACACTATTGAATTCCACTGAAAGCAGTCGCTGGTGGATGAAGTGAAAGCCTATGAATCAGATGCAGGTTCATATTCTAAGCCAAAACCAGAAAGGGGAAGATATATCATCGACGTGGAACCCAGTGCCACCACTGCTGCAACCAAGCTTTAACTTGGTGAACTAGACGAGCTAGAAGAAGGAAAATACCTCTTCCATTCATAGATGTGGGTAAAAGGCATCCCGTTGCTTTTCATCATTGATAGGGGTAGCCAGAAGAACCTCATCTCATAAGAGGTTGTCAAGCGGTTGGCCCTGTGGACAATGCCACACCCACAACCCTACACCATTGGATGGCTCTTCCAAGGAAGTGATCTCTATGTCATCCAATAGTGCCGAATTTCATATGACATCAAGCCCTTCAAAGACGAGGTATTGTGTGATGTTGCTCCTCTCAAAATTTGTGATGTTATTTTGGGCCAACCTTATTTAGGGAAGCATCATGTTGTATATGAGTCTAGGCCTCATAGTGTTAATATTACTTTGAACAGCAAATTGTACAGGATACCCGAGATAGTCCCACCTAGTGTTATTTCCTTGATCTCCATTAAGAAATGTAGGAAGGTCATCTCTCAGATGGGGAAGTTTGTCTTCTTCATGATTCACTCTTAAAATAAGCGAAATATCACAGCCACATCTAGGGTCTCTGTGGACGACCTCTCCAAACAACAAAAGCAAGTAAATAAGGTCGTGGAAGAATACTAAGATATCTTCTCCTCACCTACCGGGGTACCTTTGAACTGCCAAGTCAAGCACCCCATCGATCTGACCCACAATGTACTGCTTCCCAATGGTCCAGTCTATCATCGCTCTCTATTAGATAATGAGGATATTAAGCGACAGATCCAAGAACTGATCCACAAGGGGAACATCTGTCCCATCTCATCACCTTGTGAGAGCCCAATCGTGCTGGTATGAAAGAAAGATGGAACCTGGTGACTCTACATTGATTATCGAGCTTTGAATAAAATCATATTCAGAAATTGGTACCTGATTCCCTGAATCGACGACCTCCTTGATCAAATCAAACGGTCCAAATACTTCAATAATATTGATTTGAAGTCTGGTTACCACCAGGTCCTGATAGAATAGGCAGATGTATGGAAAACCACCTTCAAGTCAAAGGAAGGCCTTTTTGTATGGTTAGTCATGCCCTTTGGTTTGAAAAATGCTCCAACCACATTCATGAGGATGATGGACGATATTATTCGACCATTCGTCAATACTTTTGTAGTGGTGTATCTAGATGACATTCTCATTTACAAAAAGACTTGGGCTAAACACTTGCAACATATTCAACAGGTTTTGCACACCCTATGGAAACACAAGTTATATGCCAACCTGGAAAAATTCTCCTTCGGAATGGATAGGGTCCATTACCTGGGCTACGTAATTGATCAGCATGGCATACATGTGGATCCATCCAAGATCCAAGTCATCTGTGCCTAGCCAGCCCCAACCACACTCACTGACCTTAAGAGCTTCTTGGGCCTTGACAATTTCTACCGTAGGTTTGTGTTGTGTTTCTCCCATATTGCATGGGCCCTCAGCCAAATAACCATGGGTGGTGGTAAGGCGAAATTTGTGTGGGGTCAGTCCCAACAACAAGCGTTCGAAGATTTGAAGCAGTGCTTGTGCTCAGCCCCATTACTTTCATTACCAGACCAACAACATCTCTTTGAGATCGATACAGATGCTTTAGACTATGTGGTGGGCATTTTTCTCACTCAGCACGGCCACCCTGTGGCCTATCACAGTGAGACACTACCAGATGTTGTTTGTAAGTACCCTACTTATGACAAAGAAATATAATCCATTGTGAAAGCCTGCCACCAGTGGAGACATTACATTCTTGGGAAGGAGACAGTCATTCACAATGATCATAAGCCACTACAGTTCATGCAGACACAAGGAAAATTGCAGAATGATTGCCATCAAAAGTGGTCCACATACTTGCAACAATTCCACCTCAACATCAAGTATAATATAGGAAGGACAAATGAAAACGTTGATTTCCTTAGCAGGCCACCAGTCATGAAACTCACCATGCGGTTAGAATCCTATAGCCATGAGACCTCTATATGGCCCCAACTCTATGAGACAGACCCTAACTACTCCACCACCTACCGAATGTTGATTGCAAACATAGTTTTCGATAATTTCCATCTTCAGGATGGGTTGTTGTGTCGTTTAGGCCATATATGTGTTCCATCAAGTGAGCAAGTGAAGCTGATCTAGGAATCCCACTATATTCGAGTGGCAAGAAACTTCATCATTGAAAAGACAGTGGTGATGATACAGAAACATTTCTACTGGCCAAAACTTTGACAAGAGTTCAGCAAGTATATCAGGTCCTGTACTGCCTGGGCTATTTCAAAACCCACCACTAAGAAACAGGGCCTGTACACCACTCTTCCTACTCCTGACAGGCCATGGAAATCCATGTCAATGGACTACATGTTGGGCCTCCAATCCACCAAGCGGGGAAATGAATGCGTTTTTGTCGTTGTTGATCACTTTTCCAAGATGGTGATTTTGGTTTTGCTGCAAGAAGAACATCGCAATAGAGGCCACTTCCAAGATATTCTTTGAATGAGTCTAGGTACATTTTGGAATCCCACAAACCATTGTCTCATATAGGGATAGTATATTTCTTATCACATTTTTCTTGAGCCTCTGGTCACTGTTGGACACCAAGCTCACCAAATCCACAACCTTCCACCCCCAGACAGATGGCCAAACCGAGGTCATATATTGATTGATTGTGCACATCCTTCAAATGTATAATTCAAAGAAACCTTGCACATGGGATGAGAACCTTATTTATGTCCAACATAGCTACAACTGATCCCTGCATAGCTCAACCAGCCACAACCCCTTTCAGGTGGGGTTGGGATTCCAACCATTGGGTCCCATAGATGTTGCACTTCTCCTTGCAGTCACCTCGACCGACTCATCTCCTGTGCCAATTGAAGCTAACAAAGCCGCCCAGTTCATTGAGAGGATCTAGCACATCCACCATAAGGTTCAAGATATACTACATAATTCTAATGACAAGTACAAGCAGTGCTATAATCAACATCGGGTGTGACATAAGTTTCAGGTGGGAGAAAAAGTTTGGTTTCACTTGTAGAAAGAACTCCTTACAGGAACCCATTAGAATCTTCACCCACTATGTGATGGGCCATACACCATCACCAAGGTTGTGGGGGATAATGATTTTGAGCTCAATATTCCTCCTTTCCTTGGCCTGCACCCAATGTTCAATGTGGATCTCCTTCACCCTTATTTCCCACCATTATTGGACACCTCAAACGTAGAAGAAAAACTGACACCAACAGAGCTCAACCCTGACTTCATACGACTGGCATCCAATGATCATATTGTGGACACAAATATCAAGGGAACTCGACAACAAAAGATCCAACTTTATCGAGTCATCAAAGAAGGGCAGATCCTACACCAAGGCAAGTGGCTCACCTGGGGCCAAATTCAACAGAAATTTCCTCATCCGATGGGGGAAATCAAACCAATGGAGACCATTTATTCCTAAGGAGGGATGATTGATCTAGGTGGATATCAGTGGCCACCCACCTTTTCCAACTGGCTCAAAACAGTTCTCTAGCAATTTTGGCAATTTACTATTTTTAGTTGTTTTAACTTTCAGGGCCATTTTTAGGGCCTAAATGAAGGTTTTCTGGGATAGATATTTTCAATGCTATTCAAAGGAATGATTGAGCCTCCAAAATGAATCTCCTCAAAGATACCTTTCCAATGGTCTATCATACGCGGAAATTTAGGCCTGGGAACCCCACACAAAAAAATCGGGGAAAGGGTGGCCCTAACCAACAAAAAAAAGGACAGAGAAAATATGGATAGTATCAGGACAACTAGTTGAAGCCGCAAGAAAAGAAGGACAACGGAAAGACAAATAAAGATACCTAGAAGTGGTGTGACTTCCATAATATCCCTTGGCATAACACTCCTGAATTTCGCTCAAAGAAGTCTTTGGTGGCCAAATTGAAAGCCTCTTAATCAGATGAGGGTTCAAATTCTGAGGCAGAACTAGAAAGGGAGAGATGGATCATTGATGCAGAACCCAGTGCCATTATTTCTACCACCAAGCCCCAGCCTCATGAACCAGACAAGCCAGAAGAAGGAGAACGCCTTTTCCATTCACAGATGTGGTTAAAAGGTGCCCTACTGTACTTCATCATTGATAGCGGTAGCAAGAAGAACCTCATCTCAGCATAGGTTGTAAAGTGGTTGGCCCTACTAAAAACTCCACACCCCCAACCCTACACCATTGGATGGCTCTGCCAAGGAATCGATCTCCACGTCAGTGAATAGTGTTGATTGTCGTATGACATCAAGCCCTTCAAAGATGAGGTATTGTGTGATGTTGATCCTCTCAAAGTTTCTGATGTTCTTTTAGGCCAACCTTGTTTATGGAAACACCATGTTGTATATGAGTCTAGGCCTCTTAGTGTTATTATTAATTTGAACAGGAAATTGTACAGGATACCCGAGGCAGTCCCACCTAGTGTTATTTCCTTGATCTCTACTAAGAAATACAGTAAGGTCATCTCTCAAACAGGGAAGTTTGTCTTCTTCATGATTCACTCTCAGAATAAGCGAAATATCACAACCACATCCAAGGTCTCTGTGGCCTACCTCTCCACATAGTAGAAGCAAGTAGATAAGGTCATGGAAGAATAATCAAACATATTATCCTCACCAATCGGGGAATCTCTGCACTGCCAGGTCAATCACCCCATCGATCTGACCCCCAACGCACCACTGCCCAATGGGCTAGTATATCGCCTCTCTCTGTTAGAGAATGAGGATATCAAGCAACATATCCAAGAACTGATCCACAAGGGGCACATCCATCCCATATTATCACCTTGCGGGAGCCCAATCGTGATGGTACAGAAGAAAGATGGAACCTGGTGACTCTACATTGATTAGTCGGATCTAAATAAAATCACAATTAGAAAATGGTACCTGATTCCATGAATCGACAACCTCCTTGATCAACTCATGGGGGCCAAATACTTCAGTAACATTGATCTGAAGTCTGGTTACCACCAGGTCCTGATAGAAAAGACAGATGTATGGAAAACCACCTTCAAGTCAAAGGAAGGCCTTTTTGAATGGTTCGTCATGCCCTTTGGTTTGACAAATGTTCCAGCCACTTTCATGAGGATGATGGATGATACCCCGTGACCATTCATCAATAATTTTGTAGTGGTTTATCTGGATGACATTCTCATTTACAACAAGACTTGGGCCGAACACTTGTAGCATATTTAATAGGTTTTTCACACCTTGCGGCAACAAAAGATATATGCCAACTTGGAAAAATTATCCTTGGGCTTGGATAGGGTGCATTACCTAGGCTACATAATTGATCAACATGGCATACATGTCGATCCATCCAAGATGCAAGTCATCCATGACTGGCCAGCCCCAACCACACTCACTGAGCTTTGGAGCTTCTTGGGCCTTTCCAATTTCTACTACAGGTTCGTGTTGGGATTCTACCATATTGCATGGGCCCTTAGCCAAATAACCAGAGGTGGTGGTAAGGTGAAATTTGCGTGGGGATGAACCCAAGAACAATAGTTCGATGATTTGAAGCATCTCTTATGCTCAACCCCATTAATTTCACTACCAGACCTGCAACAACCCTTTTTGATTGCAACAGATGCTTCATACTATGCGGTGGACTTCATTCTCACTTAGCAGGGCCACCCTGTGGCCTATCACAGTGAGACACTATCAGATGCTTTCCATAAGTACCCTACTTACGATAAAGAAATGTACTTCATTGTACAAGCCTTATGCCAGTGGAGACATTACATTCTTGGGAAGGAGACAATCATCCACACTAATCATAAGCCACTGCAGTTCATTAATACACAGGGAAAATTGCAGAATGATCACCATCAAATCTGGTCCACATACTTGCAACAATTCCACCTCAACATAAAGTATAAAACATGAAGCACCAATTGCATCGTTGATTGCCTCAACAAACCGCCAGTCACGGCACTCACCATGGTGATAGAATCATGCGGCCATGAGACCTATGGATGGCCCCAACTCTATGAGACAAATGTGGACCTCGCCACCACCTACCAAATGTTGGGTGAAAACGTAGTTGTCGATAATTTCCATCTTCAAGATGGATTGTTGTGTCCTCTGGGCCATATCTTTGTTCCATCAAGCGAGCGAGTGAAGCTGATCTAGGAAGCCCACTACAGTCGGGTGGAAGGACACTTCAGCATCGAAAAAATAATGGTGATTCTACATAAACATTTCTACTGGCCAAAACTTTGAGAGGAGGTTAGCAAGTATATCAGGTCCTGCACTACCTACGCTATTTCCAAACTGACCACTAAAAAATAGGGCCTATACACCCCTCTTCCTACTCCTGATAGGCCATGGGAATCCATATCAATGGACTACATGTTGGGCCTCCCATCCACTAAGTGGGGAAATGACTGTGTTTTTTTTGTTGTTCATCGCTTTTCTAAGATGGCGATTTTGGTTGCCTGCAAGAAGAACATCACACTAGAGGCCACTGCCAATCTCTTCTTTGAACAAGTCTGGGTACATTTTGTAATCCCAAAAACCATTGTCTCAGATTAGCAAAGTCAATTTATCAACACATTCTGGTCGAGCCTATGGTCACTGCTGGACACCAAGCTCACCAAATCAACGACCTTCCACCCCAAGACAGATGGTCAAACTGAGGTTGTAAATCGAATGATTGTGCACATCCTTCTCATGTATAATTCAAAGCACCCTCATACATGGGATGAGAGACTTCCTTATGTCCAACATAGCTACAATCGAKCCCTACATAGCTCAACCAACCACATCCCCTTTCAGGTGGGGTTGGGATTCCAACCATTGGTTCCAATAGATGTTGCACTTCCCTTTGCGGTCACCTCAACCAACTCATTTCCTGCTCCAAATGAAGCTAACAAATCCACTCGRTTCATTGAGTGGATCCATCACATCTGCCAACAAGCTCAAGATATCTTACAGAAGTCCAATGATAAGTACAAGCAGTGCCATGATCAACATCCTGTGCCACATAAGTTTTAGGTGGGTGATAAAGTTTGGTTGCACTTGCAAAAAGAACGCCTTACAGTACTTGATCGAAAGCTTCTCCCACTCCATTATGGTCCATACACCATCAACAAGGCCATGGGGGATAATTATTTTAATATCAGCATTCCTCCTTTCCTTGGCCTGCACCTAGTGTTCAACGTGGATCTCCTTCGCCCTTATTTCCCACCATTATTGGACACCTCAAACGTAGTAGAAAAGATGACACCAACAAAGCTAAACCACGACTGCATATAACAGGAATCCAATGATCATATTTTGGACACACAAATCAAGGGAACTTGAAAACAAAGAATCCATCTTTATCAAGTCGTCAAAGCAGCGCAGCTCCTGCACCAAGCCAAGTGGCTCACCCGAGGCCAAATTCAATAGAAATTTCCTCATCCGATGGGGGAACTCAATGAAATGGATACCATTGCTTCATGAGGAGGGAGGATTGATCCAGGTGGATATCGGTGGCCAACCACCTTTTCTAATTGGCTCAAAACAATTTTCTGGCAATTTTGACAATTTACTAGTTTTAGCCGTTTTAACTTCCGGGGCCATTTTGAGGGCCTAAATGAAGGTTTTTCTAGATCAAGCTTCTGAATTATAGATAAATACATTATTGATCCCCCAAAATTAAAATACTCAACGATACCTTTCCAACGGGATATCATACGCCTAAAATGGAGATCGTATGCAAAAGTTACGACCCCGGGAAGTTGATGTACTAACTTACCCAGACAGGGCCCACATGACTTTTGGAACTTCATCTCCTAAGGTTATGTTTTTGGATGTCTAGGATATTTGGCATTCCTATTTATAGTAAAAATGCATTTAGAGCCTCATTGTAATCATCTTCTTGCARTGAGCGTAGCCATCACATCTCTTCTCAGAGATAAACCACCACCATTCTAGCAAGCTTGTTTCCGCTGCATTTTATAGTTTCAGCTTATTTCCTTATTGAATAGAAAACTAGTTTTACTGTATCTTTGTTATTTTGTGTTAAGAACCTGTTAATAATCTGTGGTCATTTTTTTCTGCTCATAAAATCCGGATCAAGATCACTCATGATCAAGAAATCTCTCATTAAGCTAGAGACAGAGGTATGAGAAGCAATTTAGAGGAACAGTTTGTTCAGAACTGCTTGCAAGACCAGAGATAGGATATGAAAGGTGATCATAGACAGTGGGAGAACTAATAACTTAGTATCCATAGAGATGGTGGAAAAGCTAATTTTGGAGACAACTGCAGATCCAAATTCATATAAGGTGTTGTGGTTGCAAAAAAGACATCAGGTCATGGTAAGTAGACAATGTAAAGTTGAATTTAATATTGGTGTTTATAATGATGAAGTTTTATGTGATTTCATACCCATGGTTTTTTTTCATGTTTTTTTGGGAAGAACTTGGAAATATGAAAGGAATGTCATACATGACGGAAGGAAGAACACTTACACCCTTGAGAAAATTGGGTCTAAGCATATGTTGTTGTCGATAGAAGATAAAGGAGTGAAAGAAGAAGTTAGTTCAAGTATACTTCTGATGGGTGGGAAGTAAGCTTTGAAGGAAGAAGAATATCCCTAATGTTGTATTCTGAAGATAGGAGAGATCCTTATATCTCTTAGAACAAGTTTCGCAGGTGCTCATACTTCTGAGAAAGTGGTGCAGGAGGCATCTAGGGAAGAGGCCAAGGATCCAGAGGCTTTTAAATCTAACAGTTTGAGTGTGATGGCATATGTAAAATAAACATGGCCATTGGAGACTGTCAAAGAGAAGGAGAATGGACAGAAGATAAGCTTTTTTCAAGAGGAAAAGAAGGAACAGGATGCCCACATAGTTGTGAGCCAGAGAAATGTCCAAGACGAGCATTCAGATTCGATACTCACTCAATTATAGGAGCTAGAAATGGTAGAGAATTGGTTAAATCATCCAAAGGTGGAGGAAGAATACCAAAGGAATGAAATCATGAAGGATTTCAAGGGGAACCTTCAAGAAGGCAAAAGTCCTGAAGAAATAAAGAAGAAAGAGAAGCATCCAATGGGTAGAAGTAGAAAGAACCTACAACAAGGAGACTATTGGGAGATAAAGAGAGAGTTGTAGCAAAAGAGATAGTTGCAGCGAAAGAGCTAGCCAGGGGATAGGATGGACAAGGAGAATATGGATTTGAGAGGGTTGATAGAAATATCAGCCAAAGAGACAAGAGAATACCTAAGTGGTAAGATCGGTGGAACCTTGAAATATATGATCTGGAGACCAAGAGAAAATCTTGCAGTAGTGGGAGAATGACAACAACAACAGTAGAAATGAAGATAAGTAGGTGTACATCTTTGAGTTAAAGTTTGGGACCGAGGAGGATCTCAGCCATAGTAGCAGAAGATCCATTATTAGGAGCTCATGATTTTTCTCAACATGGGAGTATCATGCAGGAGCATCACCGTCATCATCAAATGAGGCATAGTGGAGGACAACTCAACATTGAGTGCAACACATTCAGAATTGGTTTGGATACCAAGGAGGGCGCATCACTTTATATTTTAAACCTTTGTAATATATATATATATATATATATATATATATATATATTATGTTGGCGGAATCGGAAACTGGGCCAGTCTCATACTCGCGTGACACGGGGTCGATTCCGACCGTTACCACTATAACCTTCAGGTGCCATACGTATGCCCCTTCCGCAGGCACGGGTAAGTCGGGGGGATTTTGAGCTTGGACCCTCGTCGTACATAACACGCTATATCACGGCACTTGCCAATTGAGCTGCCCCTGGGGGGCTAACCTTTGTAATATTTAACCTTTATAATCAAAGTACCTTTAATATTTTGAGGAAAGATCCATTACATGTGCTCCAAGAGATTATAATTTATTTAATTACTTGTAGGAATGTACATATTTCGAGCATCGACTCATATCTAGGTTGTAATTATCCATTGCATGTAATAATCTTAGTGGTAGGTTTCCTTAATTGTGAAATGATAGCACTAGAATAGTATGGAGGGAAGGATGAGAAGCCCCTTCATGTCTAAATGTATGTAATATATTCCCAAAAGAGGTTGATGAAGTTTATTTGTTATATTGTTGAAGAAGTGAATTTGAGAGATACAAGAACACTTCGTAAATGTTTTGCTGAAGAAATATAATAAATGAGATTTGCTTCAAATTTTGAGTTTCCTTATCTCTAAGTAAATTGGGTAATGTTATTTTATCTATTTTATATGCTTATATGCTTGTATGTGTATTTTCATGGTTGAATGAATGAATCTTTGATGTTCTATAAGTTTTAATTTTTTCTCTTGTGAAATCCTGGTGTAACGAGTGCGAAGTAAGAGTCCTTTTTAGACTCAATAGCTCATGAGAGATAAGGGAATAGTGTAGAGTAAGTGAAAGGAGTTCATGTATATTCATTTGAGTGTAAAATATCAGAGAATACCCATGCAATGTGTGCATAGGGACAACACTTAGTCAAGTGTTGAAATATTCTCCTGGAGGACGAGTGCAAGTATTGCGCAGGAATATTTTCCAAAAAACTTCAAGCCTTAAGTTTTCAAGGAGTGGTGCAAGGAGTGCGTCGGAGGTTTGAATCACTTATACTAATAAAGGTCAGGAGAAATAGCACAAGTTTTCACCTAAGGACATTCAAGGTTCCAGAATAAGAAGAAGTGTAAGGAGTGCACATGAGTATTTTCCACAAACTTCAAGTTTCAATAAGACAATTGCAAGGAGTGCGCCAAAGGTCTAGATCACTTACAATGATAAAGCTTAGAATAAATCATGGGAAAAAGCCCTTGGAGGAAGAATTCCTATTGTTTGAAGTTTGAGAAGATGAGATCCACCCAAGGATGGGCCAGACCTTTTGTAGCCGTCATATCCGGGAAAAGGTGCATAGGTTTTAATCCTTGAAGTTCTTCGGACTTCGCAAATTTGGAAGTTTTAAGGTGTGTGTTGTCAAGGAAACGAATTCCCCAATGTCACGGACTCTAAAGACAATCTTGGACGTCATTCGTGAGTACACTTGTCCATAGATCAATCATGTTTGAAACTTAGCTACTCCAGAGAATTGGAGGTGAAGTTGCAAGAGTGAGAAGAACCCCGGAAGCTTTGTGTTATCACTGAAAAATTGTCTGCAACACTGCATGCAAATGGTCAAAGAAAAACATATATGCCAATGTCAATTAGTCCACCTATTTCACCAAAATGCATTCAAAAGGAAAAAATCTATACAATTGGGTAAAAAATAGAAGTGTGCAAAGTCACCAAAGGAAGTGACTCACAGTGCGCAGAGTACACAGGCCAACACAGGCCTCAACATGCACTATGTGCAAAATGTGCGATTGTGCATGAGAAAATATGGGCACTCCTATGAACGATGAATTTATGGATCTTGACGGCCCCTCAACCACTTATGGACTGACCCCCAACATGATTTGACACTCATGTTTGAGCGAAATCTAACTTGGAGGTTGGTAAAGGTCTAGAGGGTTCCCTAAAAGGCCCCTTGTTCACACTATGAGCCAATTACATTTTTCCATGTATGAATGCTATAAATAAGAGCCACGGGTGCACTAAGAAACCAATATCTTCATAGTATTGTTATGCTACAAGAATTCTTCCTTGTGAATCCTCTTTTCTCTTGGAAGGCTTCAAGTACCATTGCAATAGGCCATTCCACTCACCTCTTGAGGGAATAGGCATTGTTTTTCTTCACCATTTTCCATTTCTTCCATTGTAGACAGTGAAGTGATATCAATTAGGGAACTCAAAATCCCTCCCAAGGAGGAAGAGGAAACTCATAAGTCCCTAAACTTTCTCTAAGGTGTTTTTCCTACTAATCTATTGAGTCATTGGTAGCATTATGTTGGTCATTGTTTGATTTTCATGGTTCTAAGTTTTTAATGCTCTCTAACATTTATTTCTTAGTTATTTTAGTTTATTTCTTTGTTTACATATGTGTTTGGATTTTTTAACCCACTCACAAAAATTATGTCTTATCTAGCAGGCTCATCTAGACATTAAAGTGTTGTTGTTTTTCTCACCCAAGTGATGAAACCAACACAACAGATCGGTGACCATACTAAGGATCAATATCAAATTCCTCCCTATTTGAGCCTTTTAAGAACTTCATTCTGATTTTTTTCTCTTGAAGGTACCAAAATCGGCCTAGACGAACCTGCCAAAGTCAAAATTATGAGCTGAGGAAGCAGTGGTTCACTTGGAAATTTCTCCCCCGATGCGTGATAGGAAGTGCGCGAGATTGTTTTCCCACAGATGTGCACTATATGCACTTTGCATGAAACATGCCTCTTTACACTGCGCATTTTTCACATTGTGCACCCTCTGGGTGCCTGTCAAAATTGTAACCTGGGCATAAGTCCAGATTTTCAAAATTGTAACAGTTTTTTGCATGATTTGAGGGCCCCTAGACTTCAGATTTTTATTTTCCAACACTTTGTAAGGAAACTAAACTACACTTAGAATCCTTTCCCATATGAATGGTTAGCTAACATAGGAACTTAGGGGGTAAAAAGAATCAATATTCTTCTCTCTTTTGCTTTTTTTTCCACATGGATGGCTCATTTGGCTTGTAAAATTTTAAGTTGAAGTTATTGCTTTCATTCACAAATCACTTAAATTGGGACTAGAAACCAATTTGTACCCTTGAGTATTCTCTTCCCTTGCACCCTAGTGTGATATTGGGAATCGTAAAGGAGGTTAAGAGGAAGTTTCATCTCCCTTAACAAAAATATTTAGGAGAGGAAAAATCCCCCCTATGTTTCCTCTTTAGTTTTTGAAATCATCTTAATTTTTTGAAAGGGCCCATACATTCCCACATGTTGCAAACTTAGGATAGTTTCTTAAGATTTATTTCTTAGTTTACATCACAATCTAGGGAAGTTTAAAGATCAAAGTAGCGGGCCAATAAATGCCCACATGCTTGTAATCTAGGATAGTTTCGAAGTTTTCTTAGTGTAAACAACATTTAGGGAGTTTAAAGGATTTGTGAAGGACCCACATGTCCACATTTCCAGTTCTTTAGGGATTTAAATATTCCTCAAGGTTGTACCAAAGGTACTTAGTAAGCTAGGTAAAGAAGACTTGTAAGGACCACAAGAATTCCACATGTTGCAATCTCACACCTAACTTATTAAAATCTTTGCTCACTTTTCACTCTCTTGCACACAAAGTCACTCCTCAGACAGAATTTCCGTTAAAATAGTGGAGGTCGAAGTAGGATTTATCTAAAGGAATTATGAAATATTTGACTACTTCTTTGTAAAATTTACACACCCATTTAATTCAACTGATATTGGTCCACATCACCAATCTCACATCCCACCACATATAAAATTTTCTAACAAACGCACTAAATTTTCCTCTACAGGGGGTGCCAAAAGAATTTTTTAGTCTAAGTAGGATTTAGGGGGTAGGCATACAAATAACACCCCGTTATCTGGTTCTCACATTTTCAAACAGTAGAAGTTGAGAAATAGGGAAATTTTAAAATTCTCAAAGTCAAGTGTTCCTACACCATAACGCAGGGAGATACCCGTGAAAGGTTGAAGGACAACATCCGATTGTTCTGCACATATGTCCTTGAGTCACCCAACTCTTGGAAGTGCATCCATCTCGTGACCAATTTATGAGGCTAAAAATCTAAATGTCACACTTTGATCGGGGTACTTAGTGGCCAAACTTATCATATCTACATAGGTGGCAGTTGTGGGCTGCAATTGCACCTTGGTTAGATTTTGTGTGGCTATTGGGAAATATCGCCAACTCTTTTGGGATATGCACTGTAACATCCCCAACCACCCAGGCTGGGCCACGATACATGAGAGAATACTTTTTTTCTATCTGCATAACATATTGTAACATACCTAGCATCCAACTGAGCTATGGCACATACATTTTTCGAACTTCATGCAATTAAAATATATACACACAGAACTCTTGCAGAAATATATATATATATAGAATGTAAACAGACAAATACATCTATAAATGCATGGATTCATACTGAAATAACAATAAACATATACATGCATCATATACAAACAATACCCATAAATATAAATAGAGTTATAACCACACATAGAATAAACCCATAAAAATAAACATGTAAATAACAACACATCATGTAAATTTATCACACAGTTGACACTTATCTTGGTAAGAATATCACCAACTCTGTGCAGACCTTCCATGCACCTCCCAGCCTTAGACAACACTGCTCATCACTCTCAACTGTGGGTCACCCCCAAGATGGGACTAAACTCCACTCGGGTAAAGGGATTCCTAAGCATTCTAATGGTTCACAGACAACAAGACAGACTTTGTCATAGGTGCCAACTCAAACTAATAGCCTACAGTCCCTAATTCCCCACATGCCTATCCCACCTCAGGAAGTATGCCCCTTCTCTGCTTAGCAGTCTTTCGGCTGCCCCAATTCCTTTCTGGGCTTCAACAATAGGCTGGACAGGAAGTCTAGGAGCCATGTAGCTGCAGTTTACCACCTTCAGGAAATCAAATCCCAACAATTCTCTCACCTAGAGAGGAATTGCTAACGGGCTTGACAACCCGCCTCTTCAACAGGGATGATTTTAAGCATGGAAATTTATTTTAAGATATAGAAACCTTGGTGAATCTTACTAATCCTTCATATGCCAACTATAAATGTTTGGCGATATTTTTGTAAAAATATTCAAATTTCTAAGGATTTTATAAAATTTTTATAAAATTTTGGCGATTTTTGAGGTAAAATAATTTTATCCTATAGAATTTGGGTGAATCATTTTTAAAATAGAGAATCTCGTTTTTGGAAAAACCATGGAAAATTATCCCATGAGAGAAATTTAGCCCCTAAAATCATCTATTCTCTTCAATATCCCACGGGCCTGACAACCCGCTTCTTCAGCCCAGCTCCCAAGCTAACTAGCTACACAAAAAAGTATGGCTATGGATACAGATTCAAGTACATTGACATGAAGGTATGAAAGATATCTCAATGAGTGTGTGAATGCTCAAGGATGATTGACTCGATGACTGAATGATGGAAGTAATGATGGAAAGAATGATGGGAAAGGACCTAAGTCCAAACAATATGTATGCATCTCCCCAACTTGACACTTGTCATGTTGAGAGCTACTTTGGCCCACTTTTCCCCAAGTTTGGAACTTAGGATAAAATAATTATCCATACTTTATATTTAATAAATATTAATATAATATTCCTTTTTAGCTTAAGCTCCCTAGATTAACCATTTTCCTTAACTTTTATCCCCCCCTTTCCCTTAACTAGTGGAGTTTAGTCCCCCGTACTCTTTTATTGTGGTCGGTCTACGTGCAGCGATGCATTTTATATTAATGACGAGACATATACAAAAGTAGGTGCACTGGCCTTTAACATCTAGGCTCTCCTGTCTAATAATCACAAAAATGGCTCACCAACCTATAAAACGCAATATATACACAAGGCTCATTGGCCTCAAATTCACGCGCACTTAAGTTGTTGCGTGCAGTATCCTGGAATGTGCACACTTCCTCATTTTACTGTGCGGTACATGTGCGTAGTATGCCATGAAAGGTGCATACAAAATAATGTCAAACAACTCACCATCTTTAGTACATTTTCATTTACATTACCATTGGGTTCGACCTAGGGATATTACAATCCCCTCCCCTTATTTATGCACTGTCCTCGGTGCATTATGTCCTCATACACAACAAAATTTCACATTCCATCCAAAAGACACGGGTATTCTTCCCACATTGCATCCTTATGCTCCCAAGTAGCGTCCTCAAGATTGTACCAGGTCCATTGGACCTTTACAAACCCTATGGCTCGATTTCAAAGTTGTTTGATTTTCCGGTCAAGAATGTGTATCGGATGCACTTGGAAAGTGCCTTCTTGCTCCACCTGGATCACATTCCAATCAATAACATGATTAACATTAGGTATATATTTCTTGAGCAATGATACATGGAATACATTATGAAAAAACATAGATGCAGGAAATGCAATCATATAATATATTGGACCAATCCTCTCTAGGATTTCAAATGGCCCACAATAGCAAGCTGCCAACTTTGAACAATTTCCCAACTTCAGGGAAATTCTGTTGGATTTCACTTTCAAAAATACATGGTCTCCCACTTTAAATTCCCTATGACTTCTGCCTTTATCAGCATAGATTTTCTTCCTGTCTTGGGCAGCCTTTAAATTTTTCTTTATTTTTATCATTTGTTCCTCCATTTCCCTGAGAAAATATGGCCCAACCACTGCTCTATTTGCTGGGTTATCCCAACTTAGTGGTGTGTTTCACTTTTTTCCATAAAGTGCCTCAAATGGGCTCATCTTTAGAGATGTTTGGTACCCATTGTTATAATAAAACTCTACCAAGTGTAGGTAGTCTTCCCATTTTGATGGTTTATCCATCACATACATCCTCAACATATCTTCAATCACTTGATTCACCCTCTCTGTATTTCCATCTAATTCTAGATGATAAGCTGGACTAAAATTCAATTTTTTTCCAAATCCATTAAATAATCCTTTCAAAAATTTTGAGGTAAATTTTGGATCTCTGTCAGACACAATTGTCTTGGGTATGCCATGTAATAAAGAAATTTCTCTCATATAAACATCAGCAATGTTGGTTTCCTTGTGAGTGATATTAACTGCAATAAAATGGGTAGCTTTAGTAAGCTTATCCACCACTACCATGATAGAATCATGTTTCTTGTTTGTTCCAGGAAGTTTGGTGATGAAATCCATTGTTATAACTTCCCATTTCCACTCAGGAATGGGTATTGTCTATATAAAAATAGTTGGGTGTTTATGCTCAACCTTTACCTTTTGACATTCCAAACATTTGTCAATAAAATCAACAACCTCATTCTTCATGTCTGGCCAATAATATTGGTTTTTGACAGCTGCAATAGTTTTCTGATATCCTGGGTGCCCAGCATAAGGTATGTTATGTGTTTCTACCAATATAATATTTTTCAACTACTGGGAATTTGGTACATAAATTATGCCCTTGTACATGAGAATTTTATCATTATCTAGCTTGTATTATTCAATTTTCTGCTGCAAATTACCTTGCTGTAATTTTGCCACTAATTCCTTATATTGCAAATCTAATTTTGCAGCCTCTAAAATTCTGGGTTGCAAATATGATTGGTACATGCTAATGGATTTAGCATGCAATTCATGCACTCTTTTGCTAAGTTCATCAACCACTTTCTTCTCTTTCCCCTTGATATGCTTTATATCAAAGTCATATTCACTTAGAAATTTTAACCATCTACTTTGCCTAACATTTAGAGTTGGCAGATCAAATAAATATTTCAGACCATTATGGTCTGTTCCTAGCTCAAACATTTTCCCCATGAGGTAGTGTCTCCATTTCCTCAAGGTATACACTATGTCTATCAACTCCAAATCATGAGTGGCATAGTGTCTTTCATGCTCCTTCAACTTCCTTGATTCATAACATATAACAAACCCATTTTGACTGAGGACTCCACCAAGTCCTTCTTTACATGCATCTATGCATACAATGAATTCTTCATTTGGTTTTGCAATCTTTAGTAGTGGAGCATTTGTTAATAATTTCTTCAATTGTTGGAAACTCTTTTCACAATCCAATGTCCACTCAAAATTCACACCCTTTCTTTGCAAGGAAGTTATTGGGTGTGCAATATTTGAGAATCCTTCAATGAATATCCTATAGTAGCTTGCAAGGCCCATGAATGATCTGACCTCTGTCACATTCTTTGGCGTTGACCATTCTCTAATGGCTTCTATCTTCTCTGGATCCACTGCTATCCCATCCTTTGAAATAATACGTTCCAAGTAATGAATTTGCCTCTGATAAAATGTGCACTTGCTCAATTTGGCATACAATTGGTGCTCCCTTAATATTTGTGACACCATTCTCAAATGATTCTCATGCTCTTCTTCTGAATTAGAATATATAAGAATGTCATCTAGAAAGACAATGAAAAATTTGTCTAAATATTCTCGGAAAACACCATTCATTAAGAACATGAAAACAACTGGTGCATTTGACAACCCAAATGGCACCATTGTGAACTCATAATGACCATAATTTTTCTTGAAGGAAGTCTTGTTGATATCTTCCTCTTTAATCTATACCTGATGGTATCCTGACTTGAGATCTATCTTTGAAAATATCTTTGCATCCTTCAATTGATGAAAGAGATCATCAATCCTTCCAGGGGATACTTGTTCTTTACAATCACTTTATTCAACTGTCTAAAATCAATGCACAATCTTAATGTCCCATCTTTATTCTTCATGAGCAAGACTGGGGCACCCCAAGGTGACACACTTGGGCGTATATACCCCTTCTTCAGAATTTCTTCAAGATGCATTTGTAACTCCTTCAATTCTTGTGTACTCATTCTGTAAGGATTCTTTGACACTCGAGCTACTCCAGGCATTAAATTTATAGAGAAATCAATATCTCTCTTTGGGGGTAGTCCTGGTACCTCCTTGAACACATCTTCAAAATATTTCAGGACTACATGATCTTCCAAATTTGTCACTTTATCTTTAGGTGTCTCTTCCATATGAGCTACAAATATTTGACACCCTTTTCTGTAACATTTCTTCAGCTGAAATGATGATATTTCTCTTATGGTTACTTTCCTTGGAATTCAATGCACTTTCCTTACGTTCCCTTCCTCATCCAAGAAAGTAGATTCCTTGTTATGATAGTATAGAATAACATGATGCTGATCCAACCAATCCATCCCAATTGGACAGTCATAGGAACCTAAAGGAAATATGTTCAAATCTTCCCTAGTGTTCAGTCCATTCATGTCCATAATACAGGACTGAACCATATCATTAACTTTTCTTTTAACTCTGGTAGCCATCTGCACCAACCAATATTTTCCATTCTTGCTTCTTGCAAAATGAAAACTTTCCACAATATTAGGATGTTGATAACTATGACTAGCTCCTGAATCAGTTAAAATAGCAATGGTTTGATTGTTGATCATACCTTCCACTTCAATCATGTGTGACTGATACTCTGCTTGCTTATTGTCCAGAGTTGCATCGATCCTTGGTACATTTATTCCCATGTCCTCTATTGTTTCATCCTGTTGTACATTGTGAACATTCCTCACCTTTTCACCTCTGTGAGGACAATCTCTGAACATATGATATTCTTTACAGCCCCAACATTGTATAGGTGGTTTCCTTGTCCTCTGAACTCCTGTCTCAATCTATTTTAGTTCTCTAGAATATAGTTGTCCCTGAGGATTATTTCTGAAGAATGGTGGCTTAGTTCCCTTCTTCCTTTGATCCATCTTGAATTTC
Source organism: Picea mariana (assembly GCA_032191745.1). Taxonomy (NCBI): domain Eukaryota; kingdom Viridiplantae; phylum Streptophyta; class Pinopsida; order Pinales; family Pinaceae; genus Picea; species Picea mariana. Next base: position 298,498 of record JASDQU010101305.1, read on the forward strand.
TTTTTATCTTCCCAATATTTTTGGAATGTTGGCCTTGCTTTTTGTTGATCATATATGAATTTAGTTTGCCTTATGGTATCCTCCAATGTCTTGGGATCATCATACTATATTTTTTCACTGATGAATGATGGAAATCCACTCAAATACCTCTGAATATTAGCTGTCTCATCCTTGATGAAAGAGACATACTTCAAAAGTTCTTAAAACCTTCTCTCATATTCATATATGGTCATACTCCCAAGCTTGAGTTCAAAAAACTCTTTCATTTTCTTGTCATAGTATCTCTTAGTCAAGTATTTCTTCTCAAAATACTTCTTGAATTCCCTCGAAGTAATAATTTTCTCTTTAATGTGTTGCACCTGCACAAGCTTATCCCACCACATGGATGTCTTTCCCTTGAGTTGATATATGAAAATTCTACCCTCTGCATGAGATGAATAATTATGCAATTGAAAATACTTTGCCATTCCCAACAGCCACGCCTCTGCATCTTTATCCTTCTTGTGCTCGCCATCAAATGTAGGAGGTTTGATTTTGTTCATTTCTCCCCGTAACTCATCCACCCCAGACCCCTTATTCTTCTTAATAGTGGATGGAGTTGAGTTGTTGTGTTCCTTCTTATTAGAATGCATCAGGGAGTGATGGTGATGTCTGTTGACACTTTTGGTTCTTCTTTTCCCATTAGGAGACCCGTGACTTCCTGATTTGCTTGAGCCACTCTCCTTATCCAATTTATTTATTATTATGTTAAATCTCTACATTAACTTCATGTTGAAGTCATCCTGATGCTCCTTGTCTCTCATAAGCCTTTCATTATCAACTTTATGGCTTTGTACATCCTTCTACATATTTTTAATGGTCTCTACCATATTCATGTTTTCATCCCTTCCTTCTCCATGTCCATTGGAGTTTGTTCCTTCAATGCCCAAATGGACATCCATCCCTCTAATCTCATCTTCCTGACTGTATGTCCCCTGTGCCTTTTCCATTCCTATGGAATCTATGTTGATTCTGATCTAATCTAGTTTTTTTTTACTCTGCAAAATGTGCAACCAGCAAAACTTTGTCAGACTAATTGTTTCAACAATCTCATGTAAACATGAACCATTCTCGTTCAATAATATATCAAAACTCTTTCTTCTGATTTCCTGAAAAACATTGAATTCTCAGATCAATTTTCTGGGATAATATTTATATTCCATTATCCAAGACCTTTCCAATGCCTACCTCCATGCTCAATTCCAAGTCTTGAGTAGAAAGTTATGGTTATTTGAAAATTGTCCATTAATGTTTTTGTTCATTCTTCAACTTGGCACAACTTTGCATTGTAATTATGAATTTTTGTACCTACTCCATTGGAATTTTCATAGGATATCAATTGGGTTTCCTCATATACATATTTTGGACACTCTTTCCAAGTTTCATCTTTTTCTGGGTTCTGGGATGCTAGTTACAGCCCGCTGAAGTTCTAGGCCAGTTCATGTTTTTGGTATGGAATGCTACAGGTAACTTCTTTTCCATCTTAAACAATTTTAACTTGCCCAGAAATTTAAGTCAGCTCTAGGAATATCTTCTATGGTTCAATATATTTCCATTAACTACTCTTGAGCCTCAATCTGATTCTGAAGCAGAAAGTTATGGCTTTTCGAAGTCAGTTGGGTCTTAAAATTTACCCTCCATTGTTTGTACTGTAACTTTCTCATAAAAGCTTTGTTTGACGAATGGTTTACACCATTAGAAATATCTCTCCTAGATATTTTATTTAATCTACAAAGACGTAGTGTACCTTGGTACACTCTGTTATCGTGGTTTTTGCGTTGCTAAAAACGTTGTTAAGGGAATAAAAAATGCACTACAAAAGATAACGTTCAAATGATATAAAACGTCACCCTCCAAATGACTTTGCGCACACAAATTTCAACCTCTACACCCTTATTTAGTATGCGCAAAAAAACCACAAGGTAATTAATGCACTGCGCACTTAAAACCATTGTGTATCACTTCTTTGTTGCACCAATAAATGGCGCACACTACTTTTGTGTCGCATGCCAATATCCACTGCGCGTGGTTTTGGTTTTTGTAGTATTACCTGTTGCACACACTTTTTGTATCGCATGTTGATATTCTGTGTGCATTTCTCTCTATGCGTTGTACCATGCCAGATTTTAGTATGCCCCCACCGCACACCAATACTCTGCATGCACCATTAACCAAACTGTCGTGCAACAATGTATACCCACCTTGCACACGCAATAACCAAACTCCTCTGCGTTGTGCCAATACTACTCACACCACGCGCGCCACTATTATGCATGTGCACATCATGCAATGATAAATTTAGCACGCGCAATAATAAATTTAGCACGCGCACTTCCACACCAACATTTTTCCACGCGGTGCCAAAATTTAGTGTGCACACCTGTACACCAACATTTTTTCGCGCAGTGCCCAAATTTAGTGCACGCACCTGCACACCAACATTTTTCCACGCGGTGCCAAAATTTAGTGCACGCACCGTACACCAACATTTTTCCGTGCAGTGCCCAATTTTTACATATCACAAGATTTTTACTGCAAAGCATGCAATTTTAGTGTGCCCACTTGCGAACATATATTTTTATGTGCATCAATTCCTCGTGAATTCCGCTGAAGAAATTGGGGATTTTTTCTAACTTTTTCCCCAATTACCATAGACATTCAGCAACTATGAATTTTTCTCAATTTCACCCCGATAACACCAATTCAACCTCTATAAAAACAAATCATTGTGGGTTGACATTTCTGGAACAAATTTTTCCCACTCTGAATTCACGATTTGAGAATTTTAATTAAAAAATTCGCTCCATATGTCATGGCTTCACTATATCTTCATATTCGACGAATTCCAGGTCTGGATTTGCTAGAACAGATATTAACTCAAGAATATCTCACCACTTGGCCAAATTTCTTGATTTCCCCATGAATTTAACAACAGAAATTGGGGTTTTTTCCCAATTTCGCCCAATTGTTGTTACTTTTTACCATGGACGCTCTACAAATTGAAATTTGGCCACTTCAAAATAAATCCTTTGTGAAGTATCGCTCCCACTCAACTTGTTCATCCCATCCAGGCTCAGTGTTGAAAAATGAAGCTCTGATACCATATTGTAACGTCCTCGGCCACCCAGGCCGAGCCATGATACACGAGAGAAAACTTGTTTTCTCTCTACGAAACATATTGTAACATACCCGACATCCAACTGAGCTATGCCACATATATTTTTCGAACTGCATGCAGTTAAAATATATACACAAAAGACTCTTGCAGATATATATATATATATATATATATATATATATATATATATATATATATATATATATATATATATATATAATGTAAACATACAAATACATTTGTATATTCACGGATTCATAATGAAATAATAGTAAACATATACATGTAGCATATACAGGCAATACCCATAAATATAAAGACAGTTATAACCACACATAGAATAAACCCATAAAAATAAACACGTAAATAACAATGCAACATGTAAATTTGTCACACAGTTGACACTTATCTTGGTAATAATATCACCAACTACGTGCATACCTTCCATGAACCTCCCAACCTTATACCACACTGCTCATTACTCTCAGCACTCGGTCAACCCCAAGCTGGGACAAAACTCCATCCGAGTAAAGGGATTCCTAACCAAGCTAATGGTTCATAGACAACAGGAAAGACTCTGTCACGGGTGCTAACTCAAACTAACATCCTACAGTCCCTCATTCCCCACATGCCTATCCCACCCCAAGAAGTGTGCCCCTTCTCTACTCAATTCTCCTTCGGTTGCCCCACTTCCTTCACGGGCTTCAACAACAGGCTGGACATGAAGTCTCAGAGCGCTGTAACTTCATTTTAGCACCTTCAGGAAATAAATTCCCAACAATTCTCACCTAGAGAGAAATTTCTCACGGGCCTGACAACCCACCTCTTCAATATCCCACGGGGCTAAAAACCCACTTCTTCAATCCAGCTCCCAAGCTAACCAACTACACAAACAAGTATGGCTATGGATACAGGTTTAGGTACATTGACATGAAGGTGCGAAATATAGCTCAATGAGTGTGTGAATGGTCATGGATGATTGACTGGATGACTGAATGATGGAAGAAATGATGGAAAGAATGATGGGAAATGAACTAAGTCCAAACAATATGTATGTATGTCCCCAACTTGACACTTGTCATGTTGGGAGATACTTTGGCACACTTGTCCCCAACTTTGGAACTTAGGATAAAATAATTATCAATACTTTATATTTAATAAATATTAATACAATATTCATTTTCATCTTAATCTCCCTAGATTAGTTGTGTTCCTTAACTTTTAGCCCCCCTTTCCCTTAACTAGTGGAGTTTAGTCCCCCATACTTTTTTATCATGGTCGGTCTGCATGCAGCGATGTATTTTATATTAATGCTGAGACATATACAAAAGTAGGTGCACTGGTCTTTAACATATAGGCTCTCCATCCTAGTAATCACAAAAATGGCTCACCAAACTATAAAACATAGCATATACACAAGGCTCATTGGCCTCAAAGTCATGCGCACTTAAGTTGTTGTGCGCAGTATCCTGGAATGTGCACACTTCCTCATTTTACTGTGCAGTACATGTGCACAGTATGCCATGAAAGGTGCATACAAAATGATATCAAATAGCTCACCATCTTAAGTACATTTTCATTTACATTACCATTGGGTTCGTCCTAGGAATGTTAAATGCACCTTCACTAGATCCTCTTCGAGTGACTTCAGACCCCACTACTGAGTTCTCTTGGAAGGTATAGTGTTATTTGAGAGGAAGGACGTTACATATTTTAGGAAACCATGTTTTATTTCTTGTTCCCCCATGAGGACAAACTCCACCTACCCACATGCTTGTTTACTTTACAATAATGTATGTATGTTGTTCATTTGATTACATGCCATTGTGAGTTATACTATGTTGTGAAGGTCAAATTATAAAAGTAATTGTTCATTTATTTCTCTTTTCACCATTTGCACACATTCACTTTTCTAGTTAGAATCAAAGGGTCCCACAGAATCCCCATCGTTCTAGAAGCTTTAAAAATATTCCACCTATTCTAGAAGGGGTTCCTAGTCTTTCCAACTCACCGAATCAACCATCTCACACCCCCATGAATGCTACTATTTTTGGATCCACTTTACTTGGTTCCACTTTGCTTGGATCAAACACCCAAGAACATCTGTTTGTTAGTTCTCCTTCACAAGGAGGCAAGAGTGAAACTTATTCTCAAGGAAGAAGTATACACCCACTACATACCCCACATGGGACAAGTCCATTATCTACACACACGATGGTTGGAGATAATCCTCCACCAAATCTCCCTATGCCATACTTGGCATCCCTTAACATTCCCAATTTAACCAAACTCATGAATCATCCCATTTTGCATGATGCTACTTGGCCCAATATGCCTACCAAGTTACCTTCAGACATACTGAAGTTTGAAGGAAAACCGGGGGAAGATCCTGCCAACCATCTTATGACCGTCCACTTATGGTGGTCTTCAAAAAACATCATGGATGATTTCATTTTCTTAAGGTTATTCTAGAGAAATCTCACTGGTGCATCATCCAAATGGTATGTGGATGAAAACATAAGGGTCTGATGCAACCTTTGAATCATTGGCCAAGGAACTTTTGTCCTTTTCCAAATATTGGTTCGTTATGACACTGGGTTAGAACTTCTTTTTGAGTTCAAACAAACCACTGCTATCCATATCACCAACCACATCCATGAATGGCTTCGGCGACATAGTTTGTGTAAATCCAAAACCACCAAAGAACATCATCTTGATTGGTTTATTAAATCATTCATCTTTGTGATTGTCAAAGATGTAGCATCCACTTTTCCTCAATCATAGGAAGAGGCCATCAACAAAGCCTATCAATTTGGCCTCATATATGCTCAATCGGGTTAATTGTAGATAGTATTACCTGATGCCCCTAGACCCCTACCATTTTTTGAGGACAAACCTAGGGTTTCTAACACTGCAAATTGGTTGATTGGTTCTATGATAGATCACAACCCTTACAAACACCCATCACCCCCTTACGAGGAAAACCAATATCTGTAACCATATGGAGGAACATCTTATTACCTTTCTCCACCTCACCAACATTCATATCCTATCGTTTCATCTCAACTGTTAGAGGCACCCCAACAGTACCCATGATGCATCTGGTCTCTCAACCAAGTAAAAGTTCACCATCCACCCTTGCATATAACCCCAATAGTGAGAGAAGTACCTCCACTTTCTATTCACCCTATGGATCGTCTCCTCAAAAAAATTTATATTTTCCATTTCTCGGTCCCCCTTAGGAAGTTTCTCCCCTACAAGGACAACCACATCCATGTGTTAACTTTTTTCAACCCTCTCCCATTCAAGAGGTTCAGGATTTTGAACAATTGAATAAGGAAAATCTGGCCCATCCACCGAATAATGCCAAAAAGAAAGGAAAAAACTAAAACAATAATAACCCGGGACTAGGAGGAAATAACCCCCAACAAAATCAACCCACTGGGGGCATCTAGAATCAAGGCAACCAAAACCCCAAAGAGGGAAACAATAAAAATCAACCATGTCAAGGGAGGAACAAAAATATCAGGACTAACTTCCCTTTCTCTCTATGTGGCGAGTATGGAAATTATACCTACCACTAGCCCAAATTGTCGATTTCAAATGGATGAAAGAATCTGTGAACCCTCGATGCCCTCCAGCAAGACTCACAACAATATTTTGAACCACCACCTCCGGCTGTGTTGCAAAACCCTATTCCACACCAAGGTGTGATGAATACCCAATAGGAGGTACATCATGTTCCACCCCAAATGGGGAAGTATCAAAACCTGAGCCCCACTCAACCCAAAAATCTGGTTGAACGTAACATCCTCCTTAGTAGTGAGGAAGAGACTCTTCTACAAACTTGTGTTCATCAATATGGAGTCCCTCTTGACTCTACCCCCGCCATATTGGGAACAACTCATGAAACATCCAGACCACCCTTGATGATTCCATGACCTAACACTGACTCGAATTCTTGTATACCCCGCGTACCTATAAAGTGGAATGTACACAAACCTCATGTTAGGGTAGCCCATAACTACAATTTAGTCAATGATTTAGCTCAATCCCCTACAACCATGTCTGTGTTGGAGGTCCTCCAAAATTTTCCCACACAATGCAAATCATTTATTTCCACCTTAGGGGCAGTCAACCCAGCCAATACTCAACTCATCACCTTTTATCTAGATAACAGGGAGCCATGCCTCCATGCCATGGTATTTTTTCAGATTCTAGTTAAAATCCGGAACATCATAGTTCATCGATGCATTATCGATGAAGATTCATCCACATGCATCATGTCCATAATCGTATGGAAAAAAATAGGCTCACCTGAGCTAGTACCATCTGCCATCACCCTTAGAGATTATGATGGATGACCATCATCTTCGGAAGGGATCTTGCAGAATTTCCCCATTGAACTTAGGGAAAAAACCATCTTGATTGACATTGAGGTTATCAATTCCCCACTTGATTATAACATATTGTTTGGGCATAGCTACATGTATTCTATGAAGGTTGTAGCCTCTTCTTTGTTTTGTACGATGATTTTCCCCCACAATGGAAAAATCGTCACCATCAACCAAATTACACATTATGAGCCTAATCATTCCACCAACATTGATAACATCCTCCCCCTTGTCTAAACTATCTTAGATGCGTTTTCGGTAATCAACATGGGTCTAGGTATATTCAAGGACCCACACTTGTTAGGGACTTATCATGAAGTGCCACCTCTCCTACATCCTTCCATTTCATTGCATGTGTTTGTAGTTTCTTCTAACGAAACCGATATCGAAGACACTGCTCCTATCACAGAGGCCCCTCCCCACATCGAAATTCCACCAGTTGAAGAACTATTACCTCAAGAATTCCCTAAAACTACCACTGAACCACTTTAGCTAGATTCCTTCCCCCCTCCAGGGAAAAATCCCTGTTTAGTAGATAGTCCCTCAAGCCATTACCTAAATCCCCTTCTTCTACCCCGCACCCAGAGTCCAAGCATTCCAGATAGCTTCCACTCTCACACTTCCCAACATGGTTCTTGCCATAGTTGTATGGTATATTCATTAACCTACCATGGTGCCTTCCCCATCTCTCCCTCCTCCGCCAAAGGGAATAATGATGCATATTCGAGTACAGGCTCCTTCCACGCCACTGACACCCCCAGCTGGGGGCAACAACAACACTGGAGGTAGATGAAGGAAGAACAAGGATGCCTCTCCTCCCCAAGCTCAACCTCCTTTTTCACTATGTGAAAGAGAAGGACACCCCACTAGTAGATGTTGTGCTCTTACTAAGTTGCGCAATCTTATCTTGCTCCCTCGAGCAACCCCATTGCTCACCCCTCCACCTAGTACTTTAGCTACTACCAAGGTGTCCTCAACCACCCACAAGAAATGGTTCTGAATGAATTTCACTTGCACCACATGCTTATAATATGGCCATTAAACCCATCATTTCTTAGGTCTACCTCAATTCTACCAAACATTAGGCGCAGTACACCAAATATCCTTACCTGGGCCCCCTCAGGCTATCCCTACTGTTGGCCATGGTTCTGACATTTGTTATTTTTCTTAGTCAATATCAACATGACTGAGGTACCCTCCACAGTGTCGTGACATTTAGTTCATGTCAAGTAAACCATCACACCCTATTCACAATACCCCTTTTACATCCTCATCCCTAGAGGACAACAACACTCTCCCATCAATGGTTTCCCCTTCCATCGCACAAGATCCCCTATATTATAGAATTTTTCACTATGATGAAGATATCTTGGAGGAATTAACCACCCCCAATTTCGCATGGAATTTGCTCCATCATTGAGCACTTTTTATTTCAAAGATGTCCTTTCGCCCTCCTGTCCAAGATTCCATATGCGCAATTGAAACCAAGGATTTCATTCCTCTGAGGCATATTGATTGGTTCAAAAACCCTATCATTGCCCCTGATGCTTTTGAACAAGGAAACGTGGCCAACATCTTTCCCACTGTAAAGATTGACATTTCCATTAAACCAAGAATTGTAGAAGAAATCACCATTTGTGTCGCATGCTCCCATAAAGAACTCATTTCTTACAAAGCTCTCTTTCAGGAATACTGGGATATTTATGCCTAGTCATATACAGAGATGCCTAGCCTCGATACTTCTATAGTCGAACATCAAATTGACACTTGGCCAGTTGTCTCCCCTGTCCGTAAAAAACATCCCTCTCTTCACCCATCCAAAGATGTGGCTATCAAAGCCAAAATTGACCAGTTACGCATTGCTGAGTTCATTTACCTCATTGCGTACACTTCATGGGTCTCCAACCTTATCCCTGTGAAAAACAAATAGGGAACTATTCGCGTCTGCACATAATTTCATGATGTAAACCATGATTGTCCCAAAGACAACTTCCCAACCCATTTCATCGACCAGGTCATCGATGATTTCACTGACCATCAGGCACTTTCCTTTATGGACGGGTTCTTTGGCTACAACCAAATTCAAATCCATCCAGCAGATCCATACAAAACTGTTTTTACAACCCGATGGGGTACCTTTTCTTATTGTGTCATGCCTTTTGGACTCAGGAACGTAGGTGATACATTTCAATAGGCCATGACGTATGTTTTCCATGATGTTTCTCGCATCATCCTTTCTTACTTGGATGACCTCACTACTCGTTCCAAAAAGAGAACTCAACATTTAGATGACTTATGCATCATTTCCCAACGATGTCTCTAGTACAATATCCGCTTGAACCCCTTTAAGTGTGTATTTTTTGTCATGCCTAGATTCCTTCTTGGGTTCATTGTTTCCCAACATGGCATCACAGTGGACTCCCTTAAGGTCCAGGCTATCATAGAAATTCCACCACCTAGGAATTTATGCCAACTGCAGAGCCTACAAGGAAAATCCAACTTTTTATGCCACTTTTTCCCAGACTACGCCACTCGTGCACATGGTTTCCTCCACCTAATTTGATAGGATATCCCATTTCTATGGGACGAACAATCTCAAACAACTTTTGATGATTTAAAATCTTCCCTAGCCAATGCCCCTTTGATGAGTCCCCCAGACTATGATTGTGATTACATCCTCTACTTGTTATCATCAACAGTCTCAGTAGAAGGCGTCCTTGTCCAATTAGGGAATGATCTTCATGAACATATCATTTACTACATCAGTAAAAATATTTCAAGGCCACCCTTGAAATATAATCATGATGATAAAATTGCCTTAGCAGTTTTCTTTGCAGTACAAAAACTGTGAAACTATATCCTGCTTCGAAATACCATGGTCGTAGCAGATTCTAACCCCATGTAATACTTTCTTAGTCGACGACACATTAATGGTAAATTTTCCTGATGGATCATTATCCTCCAAGAATATGATCTAGAGTTCTCTACTCCTAAAAGCAAGAAAGCACTTGTCCCCGCCGAACTCATTACGGATTTTCCCTCAGACTCCAAATCTCCCCCCATCAGTAAGGATTTCCCTAATGAACACCCCTTCCTCATCCCTTCTGATGACCCCTAGTATGACGACCTCCTCGTCTACCTTCTGACACTGAAGTTTGGGTCTCATCTCTCTCAAGATGATCGTCGATGCATTCACCATCATGCCCCTCGATAGATCCTCATTGGAGACGTTCTCTATCGACATGGGGTCAACACCATTCTTCGTCGATGTCTGACCATCGAAGAAGCTGAAGAAGTCTTGAATGATTTCCATAGTGATGCTTGCAGTGGCCACCTCTAGGGTATCTCTACTGCCCAAAAATAATTCAAGCAAGGTACTTCTGGACCACCTTGTTTCACGACTTCCTCCACGTTTTCAAGTGATGTGACAAATGCCATCTTTATGCAAACAAAGCATGAGCTCCACCAACTCTTCTACATACATTCATTAGAGTTGGTCCCTTCTACAAATGGGGCATAGACTTCATGACTTGTCATCGTCCATCTAGTAATGGACACAAGTACATTGGCATGGCCATTGATTGATTTACCAAATGGGTCGAGGCTATGCCTACCTTCAAGAACACCGCTAACACAACAATGCATTTTTTCTTTAACCATGTCATTACTTGGTTCAGAGTCCCATTACAGCTAGTGTCTGACCATGGTAAACATTTTGAGAATGATATCTTTGCAGAACTCTCCTCAAAATTAGGCTTCTCCCATGAGTTCACCTCCCCATACTACCCTCAATCCAATGGACAGGTCAAGGCTGTCAACAAAGTCCTCAAAACTATGTTGCAACATACTGTCAACAAACATACGACCAACTAGCATCATATCTTATTTTCCACAATAAAATATTATCACACGACAATCAAAACTACCACCAGTTTTACACCGTTCCACCTCGTCCATGGGATCAAAGCCACCCTCCCTATCGAGTTCAAAATCCCCACATTACACACTTCCATTGAGATATTACCTAACACTGCTCCAATGGAGTAGCACCTAATGAACTTATATTCATTTGATGAATATCTTCTATCTTCATTACAACACAATGAGGTAGCTAAAAAATGATCCAAATCCACCTTCGACCTCCATGTCAACCCTCACTCATTTAACAAAGGTTATCTTGTGTTAGCCTATGTTATCTCCCATGATACTCTTAGCCATGGGAAATTTGAGTCATTATGGCATAGACCCTTCATCGTCCAACATTTCCTCACTAAAGGTGCCTACATATTGGCCTCTCCAGAAGGCTATCTTCCCAAAGAACCCGTCAATGGGTTGTACTTAAAATTCTTTTAAGCTTGAGCGTAGCCATACTACCTTAGGTTTTTCTTTGTACACATTTGTAGCGATTTTAGTCTTCTTTGATACCACCATTCCTGGTGTCTGATCTATCATCCATGGTATTGACATATGCATCATCCATCAGCCTACCACAATGGTTACGCTGATGGTTCCAGCCGCTAGACCCAGAATCTTGCTTCGACTGCTTGAGCCATCTATACTCCCTCACATGTCCTACTCCACTCTAGTGGCATATGCTTGGGTTCAGCCACCAACAACCAAGCCAAATATGACACCATAATTGGTATCCTCACCGAGGCTAGTCACCTCCACATTCATCACCTTAGCGTTCTATTAGATTCTCATCTTGTCGTCATGTAACTCAACAATGTATATTGTTTTCATGATCCTTGCCTCTTTCACAAATACATGCAAGTTAGAATATTATCTCAGAACTTTTATTCAATCATATTTACACATTTTTCAAGGACACATAATCAAGTAGCAAATCACATGGCTAACCTAGTATTAGATTGGCATTTATCACATTAAAGAAACATTTTATACATCACATCATACATTTGTCATAACCGATAGAAACGACATCATACATAAAAAATAGAAACACATAGAGACATGAATGATCCAAAAAAATATATATCCATATATATATATATATATATATATATATATAATCATGGCAC
>JASDQU010101305.1:311140-330599 GCA_032191745.1 Picea mariana
ACAACTACCCTGTACAAAAATGGGCTCCTCAGCCCGTACATACAAAAAATGGAACTCACGGTGCCCTAGATCTCCCCCCACAAGTCATCTGTCAGCTGGAGGTTCCCCACCAGGTGCGGGCCGTCCAGGTACAAGAGGAAGTCGACCAGTCATTACCTCCCATGCTACGGTCGTCCGATGGACCGAGGTCCCCCACTCTTCTAGAATGCCCACACACTGCTACAAGACCTCCTCATCCTGGATGTGGGCCCACACACCCGGTAAAACCTGCTCGAAACTTCAACACAGGTCCTCTAGCATCACTCCGGCCTCTTCCTTCATCTCTCTATCTAGTTCATCACCAATGTCATATTGTCGCTACCTCTGTCCCACCCTCAGCTCTACAGGCGTCGTTCATAATGGATATTGGCGAGCTGAATCCCCAACCATTTATTCCTCTCAGCCTCAGGGCCCCATATCTAAAAAAAACACTAGAGATAGTGTTAGCATCCATATATACATATATAAACAATGTTATCTATCAAAATCATAAAAACATAATACAAAAACATGTACCTCACTAATCCAAGTCCTCCTCGGGAAGAAGCATCATGTCTGGATCGTGGAGGTAGTCCATACCCGCGTATGGATACCACAGTATCACTCGTGGCATCTATCACCACACATGTTCCACCATAGCAGTGAAGTAATAGACACCCTCTCCCCCTCCATGTCAGGCCAACACATGAGCCCACCGCATCAGACGTGACTCTCGTTTCCATGTGGGCTCGAACAAAATCCTCGGGCACAACAAAGGCACCCTGTCAAAAAACTTGGCCACCAGAATGGACCCAAATGTAAAGTCACTGGAATTGTCTCACCAACATTGGTTCACATGTCCCATCATCTTGGTGTGAAGAAGCACACCCCATGTAAAATGGTTCCCAGCCAGGACCCGCTTTAGTATCCTCAACTAACCTCCAGTGATTCATTCATTCCGAAAGGATCCGTAGATCCTCACCACCATAGCGGTGATGCACTCTATCAAGAGGTCATCTATCACCTCAATCCAGATGACTGAACCCGACATAGGGTTTGAGCAAGTGCACTGGAGAGCCACCAGGTCACCTACTCGCTTGTCTGCCGATAGCTAGGGATCGATAGGAAGAGCCATCCCATGAATGGGAGCCCCATCAAGAAATATAAATCCTTGGTGGATGAGAATGCCAGTTGTTGACCTCAAACTATGAAGCATTGTAGATCAATGCTCCATATCCCAATAAGATAATGAAGCAATAATTCATGTGACAGTATCAAAGGGCAGTTGAAGAACTTGAGCAACTCGCAGGCTTCTAAGTATCTATGAATCCCTAGTTGCACTCTCACTGCCTCCCATAGATGGTCCCAGTCACACTCTCTCCAATGTACTGGCATCATTCTATTAGAGTCTCTTGATCACCTGTATCCACACAGAAACACTTGATTAGCCTCATCATCTAGAAACAATCATCAAAAATTCAAAAATTTCAACCCATTAGCCTTGCCTCCAGTGCGGAACTTTCACCCAGACAAGTGCACACATGTGTGTTCCTATTCTTTGCACAACTATGCACTAATGCACTATTTTCAAAGAAAGAACCACACATGAGTGCACGTTTGTCTGTCAGACATGCATGCATCTCATGTGCTCATGTATACCCATCCCCTGTGCACCTATGCACGACTATGTAAAACACAACCACACATTGTGTGTTGGAAGAGGAATTATACCTACACACATATGCATAGGTATTATTCCTTTTCTTGCACACTGGTGGGCCCATACCCAAGAAAATGGACTATATGGCCCTTCGTACAGTCCCTACCTACAAATTAAGAATTTCACACAATGCAGGAGGATAGGACCACTAACCTGTCTCTCCCCACTCCAGGATCGATCACCTCACACTCCTGTAATCTCCAAATATCCTCAGAGAAACCTCATCAATTCAGCAACATTGATAGGTACAAATGAGGTGGCATTGTGGGCCCAACAACCATCTATAGCCCCTTTTTTCCCAACTTACACACTCTGTTACATGAGCTTAGAGCCTATGTTTTCTGATCTATTCTCAACTACAGGATCTTGGTCCCTTCATCTACACATTCACATTTCTTAGTTCATCTTCTACACTTGGCCCCAGAGGGGCATTTTTCTCACATCAGGTTCAGGTATGCATGCTCATGTTCAATTTTATCAAATAGTTGTTATATGTTATTTATCATCGGATATTGTTCACGTAGGGTATTTGGTTTTCATGTGTGCAGGTACTTGTTTGGCAATCTTACATTCCCTTCAGGTATATTTTCGACACTGGAATGTAATTATTTCGTCTATAAATCAATTGCATCTCCCAGTCATACCCTCTCACATATACCTTTAGGTTCCTTACACTCGGCTCTGCAGTACCTTTACCTCTACTGCATTTGGGTACTGTCACCCAGTAGCACTCTCCCCCACATGAGTTGTCCCATTCATATTTCCCCCTACCAACTTGAAACTCATGCTAATTTCACCTCCTAGGGATGGGAGTCCCGATAGTCTTATGAACTTTCGAGAATGAACCCCATACTTCTTCTCATCATATTGCTAAATTTTCCAATGGACTCCCAGGTCATATCATCATGGTTCTATTTGACTGCATCTCCATAGTTTCATTAGCCCTCCATTTCATCCACCATTAGTTTTCCCATCTGCATATTATCCTCCATTTATTTACCTCATACAAAAACCCACCCATGGGGCCCCCACWTTCCACTAGTTCTCTTTCACAAAATTGCTCCCTCATAGACCAAGCCATATTTCACTAGGGCACCCTTTTCTGTATCTGTATACTCAACCCAATTTATTCTTTATTTATCTTGTAATTGTACAAAGCCTTAGTTTCCAACATATACATATTCATTTTGYCGTCATCTTTTAATGGGATTCTTTTTTTGTCAATGCAACCCATGTTGTTCTTGGTTGGGGAATCCACTCTTTCTTCATTCTGACATCGTTCAAAAACCCCGATTATCCCAAGTACATGTACCCATGATCTCTGAGTTTTTCCACCTTTTTAGACTTTGGCATAGTTTAACCCCATATCTATTTGTCCCCTTGACACTATATTTAGTTTGATGGTTGCTTCCAGTCACCCTTCAAAATCCCCAACCAAGGGCAGTCTTGAGCCTCACAACACTTTTAATTCATTCATGTTACCCGTTAGTACCTGATATCACCTTTCACTCAATGGATTTCAGGAAGCCCTTTGGTTATTGATGTCACGCCTCCCTTTCTTTCAACATCAACATAGTTTCCAGAAGGGTGACAGTATCTTGACTCTCATTACCTTTATAATGAGGATTCTCAGATGAAACAGAGAGAATCATCATTGATTTTTGATGTCGTTTACCCCCACAACATTCGACTTCATAAAACTCCCATGTTATGGTGGTTCTTACTATGCGACTATTGTAGTTTTTTCATGCTAACCGAATACCTCTAAATTCGTTAGGCCATCAATGCCTATGAGTCATCGACAATTCTTACAGTCCTCCTTGCCTCACTTCAAAGTATGTTCACCATTCAGAACGGTCATTTGTCATTACCTACCACCATCGAGGGTGCTACATTTATCTACATTGACATACGTCTTCAGTTATAGTCTCACATTTTGGTTTCATGACACGAGCATGGGGCATGCCCACCTTATTTTTACACATATTTTATCTTTTCTCCCTAGAGAAATGTTTGGGACCCACAGTTTTCCCTCTCTCTCTAGTAGATCACTCTTGCAGTTACTCTCTTCACTCTTAATTACAATGGAACTTTCAACAAAAGAAACATTGATGTGTTTTGGCTACATGTATGTTCCTAACCTCACACATCAGGGGGCATCTGTTATCGCTGAAAAATCATGTGCAACACTGCATGCAAATGGTCAAAGAAACACATCAATTTCAACAAACTATACAATTGGGTCAAAAATTGAAGTGTTCAACATCACCAAAGGGAGAGTGCACACAATGCGTATAGTGTGCATGCCAACACAGGCCTCAACATGCACTATGCGCAAAATCCACAACGATGCATGATAAAATCCACACACTCCTCTGAATGATGCATTTATGGATCTTGTCGGCTCCTCAACCACTTATAGATCAACCCCAAACATGATTTGACACTCATATCTAATCAAAATCCAACTTGGAGGCTGGTAAAGGTCTAGAGGGTGCCCTAAAAGGCCCCTTGTTCACACTATGAACCAATTATATTTTTCCATGTATGAATGTTATAAATAAGAGCCATGGGTGCACTAAGAAACCAAGATCTTCATATTATTGTTATGCTACAAGAACTCTTCCATCTGAATCCTTTTTTCTCTTGGAATCCTTCAAGCACCATTTCAATAGGCCATTCCACTCACTTGTTTTGGGAATAGGCATTGATATTATTCACCATTTGCCATTTCTTCCATTGTAGAGAGTGAAGTGTTATCAACTAGGGAACCCAAGATCCCTCCCAAGGAGGAAGAGGGGACTCATAAGTCCTTAAACTTTCTCTATGATGTTTTTCCTTCTAATCTATTGATCCATTGGTAGCATTATGTTGGTCATTGTTAGATTGTCATGGTTCTAAGTTTCCCATGCTCTCTAACATTTTTTTTTTGTTTTTTTAGCTTATTCATTTGTTTACATATGTGTTTGGATTATTTAACCCACTCACAAATTTTTTTTCTTGTCTAGCAGGCTCAACTAGACATGAAAGTGTTGTTGTTTTTCTCACCCAAGTGACGAAACCAACACAGCACTCAGAAACCCAGAGCAGATCCTGACCATTGGCGGTAGTGCCATGTGTCGGAATATTTCCAGTTATTCAGAAGACCGATAGTCCAGGATAATGGAGGTGTAAAGTATTAATGTTTGATAACTCTTGAAGGCCCGAAAGACGAAGTAGATTTCAACCATTCACTGAGAGGAACACGTGGATAGTGGATCCAGTCCTTCGCTAGTTCGACACTCCGAAGGATTTGGAGTGTTGTGTTTTGAAAATATCTGAAGCCTGGATCGCAGTGTAAACAAAGACCTTCGATCTAAGGTAAGTCTTAGTCATCTGATCTACTAGTTCAGTGTTTGTGTGTTTAGAGGCATTGTATGCTAGAGCGGGTAAAATCCCTGAAGCCTAGTGTCCCAAAATATATGTGAGTTGTAGATATCGACGCATAGTGTGAGTTGTTGATCTTTTCTATTGTTTGATTGTTCATGTATTCGACGTTAGTGAGGATAGTGGGTTGTTGTTGTTGAAATTCCCAAATCCCAGAGATTTGAAGTACTAGAGTTCCTACCATTCAAAGGTTTATTCCACTAATTTTTCTCATGGTCACATGGATTTCTCTGCTGGAGTAATAATACCCTCACGAACATGAATTTTCATGTACGGTGAAGAGTAAATTCATGTGGTATATCATTTTGAGGGTTCAGTAGGAGCTCGATAGTTGATTTAGCTCCCTACTATCAATGATCCTTAGACCGATGGGTCGCGTGAACCCCTAACAGTGGTGGGGGTTTGCATCATGAATAAAGGGAAGAAGAAGTTGCAACAATTGCGGTGTAGGGTGTTATTCAACTAAGTACCTAACCTTGTGAGTCACCCATCATAATCATTTTCAAGAAGCATGGGACTTAGAGAATGCGTATCAATTATAGGGATCTGTTGGATCAACTAAAACATGCCAAGTACTTCACTAAGCTGGATTTGAAATCAGGATATCACTAGGCGTGAGTGAAATGAGAAGATACATGGAATATTGTATTCAATACAAGTAAAGGTTTGTATGAATGGTTGGTTATTCCATTCAGTTTCTGCAGCACACTAACTACATTTATGAGACTAATGAATGGCATTTTACATCCTTATCAAAAGTCATTTTTTATTGTCTATTTGAATGATATACTAGTTTATAGTGCTAACTAGGAGGAGCACATATCACATCTTATGCAGGTGTTAGAGACTTTCAAGAAGCACCAACTGCTGGAAAATCTCAAGAAATGTGAGTTTGCTCAATAGTATTTGGTGTATTGCGGGTATGTGAACGATGGAAGAGAGCTCAATATATATCCTGTGAAGATGGAGACAATCATGAAATAGCCAGTTCCTACAAATCTCATTGAAGTTAGGATTTTCTTTGGGGAAACACATTATTTGCAAAAGTTCATAGCTTCATTTTCAGCAATAGCTACACCAATCCATGCCATAATGGATAGTGGTAAGAGTTTCTTGTGGGTGAAGAATCATTAAAAGGATTTTGATGAGTTGAAAAAAAGGAGAAATGAAGCACCACTGATTGCGCTACAAAAATTGTAGAATCTCTTCGAAGTGGCAACAGATGCAAGTGGGTATGCCATCGGAGAAGTATTGATATAGGGAGGAAGGCACATATGTTATCATTCTTATGTATTTCATGGGATAGTGCTCAAGTACCCTACATGTGACAAGGAGCTATATGCCTTGGTACAAGATGTCAAAAATTGGAATCACTTATCGATGGAAAAGGAAACCACCATTCACATAGATCACCATCCACTACACTATTTGCAGGCCTATAGTAAGCTACAACAATCCAAGAATTACAAGTGGATGGGGTTTCTACAACAATTTCATATGGTTATAAAGTATAAGAAGGCTAGCATAAGTAAGTTTGAAGACATGCCTTCACGACCACCCACATCCAATATTGCAACTTTAGGAACTTTGATGCACATGGATACTTTTACCCATGATGCATATAAAGAGGCATATGGAGAATATCGGGACTTCAGGGAGGTGTTTCTGCAGCTATAGAGAAAAATACCTACAGAATAAGGTGATGGAAAGGTTGACTATAATTTCTATAATGGTTTACTCTAGAATATTGATAAGCTCTATGTTCCTAAAGGTGAACGATTACAACTTATTAGAGAGTGTCACACCTCCAAGGTTGCAGGACATTTTGGTGTTGGAATACAATTTGCAACTTGCACAAATATGTGTATTGTCCTATAATGAAAGAAGATGTAGAAACATATCTTAGAGGATGTATACTTTGTTGTACCAACAAGTCCAGTAACATGAATAAAGGTCTATACCATCCCTTACTTGTACCCACTCGACCTTGGAAAATTATTTCCATGTATTTTGTGGGAGGTTTAGAAACAACTAGGACGGGATGTGACTATATATTTCTGGTAGCTGATAGGTTCAACAAAATGTTCATTATTGTGCCTTTTAATAATACCATCAATGGACAATAAGAATCAAACAATTTATCTGAATATATTTTAGTGCACTTCTGGATACGAAGGAAAATCATCTCAGACAGGGATATCATATTTCTCAGTGTGTTTTGGACTAGATTGTGGGAGAATATGGACACTAAGTTGAAGAGGTATACAAAATTCCATCCATAGATAGATTTGTGGATGAAAGTAATCAAAATGAATTTGGTGTAGCTTTTGAGGGGTTACAATCATAATCATTCGAAGACCTGGGATAAAAATATGATTTATATACAAGAATTTTATAACAGAGCACTACACACTTTTATTGGTAAGTCACCTTTTGAAACTTATTTTAGTATTTTCCATCTTCACCCTCAGATGTTGTATATGGAAAACATGAAGGATAAAGGAAGGAAATCACAGCAGATGCATTAACAGTAGGAAAATTTGTTGAGAAGACCAGGAGGATCCATTTTCAAATAGAAGAGACACATAAGAAGTCACGGGAAAAGTACAAGGCTATACATGACTCACACATAATAGAAAGAACATTTATAGTGGGAGACATAGTATGATTACAACACAATAAGGAAATGCTACAAGGTAATGGAAATAAGGTTAAGGATTTTTGGTATGGTCCTTTCAAGATATCGGAAAAGGTGGGAGATAATTCCTATAGACTAATATACCCCCATACATGGGCATTTTCTCAGTAGTGAATCCAAAGAATCTCAAATTCTATGATCCTTCTATGTTGGATAAGGAGGAGGATAAAGTAATACCTTCCATAGAGGATGATAGAGGACATAGTTATGTGTAAGTGACCTATAAATACAAGACAAGGGAAACATGACCTTTGGCAGATTGGGTTGAAAGGATAACTTCGAGGAAAATCAAAGTGGTACTCCAGGGAGAAGGTAGAGGAAAATTTTTCTCACCTCATTTAGTAGAGATTTTGGGTACACAATTCCTCTATAAATCTAGAGATATGATATATAATGGATCATTATATTTATTTTCATTTATAATGAAGCTTTCGAAGTGGGAAAAATTATAGGAATCAACTTCCAGGGCCATTTTAGTGGTAGGTCCCAGTTTTGAAAACTAGGGTCCGAAACCTTCCTTATCCATTTGGATTAATTAAATGACATTTTTGAGATTCTGGTGTCTGACACTTGTGTGCACCCCCTTGACAGTGTTCTACACTCTGTTACCTTTTCAATGGTGTAGACCATGTGTCAATCGAATATTGTATGTAAAGGTTATGCCTCTCTCAAGTTGAACTACCATGTTGACCACCATGATATGAGAGGACGCCACATCAGCCCCCATTAATCATGCATATGTGGATAGCCACATATATAATTTCAAGAATATTATAAAATTTTAAAAAAAACTATCACAATTGAGGGTTGATGAAGTCAAAAACCTATTCCCAGATGGCTATCGGGCTATGTTAAATATCGAGCCACTAGGAGGAGAAGGGGTTCCAATCTATATTGTTGTATTTTGTTCCATAATAAAGAAGATAAACTGAGAGTGGGAAATTAGAGAGCATAATAGAGAGGGTTAATGTTCTATAGCATCCTAACATGCCACATGTCATAGGGAACTCTATAAAGAGTGGCTTCTCCTTTGTACTTGCATTATTTCCATACCAAAGAAAAGCAAGTAGAACAACCTCATGTTCTAGCTAGGTTTCCTCCCATAAGGGTTTCCCAAATAAAATATTTGTGTTATATTGTGGATCATGTGTGATTTTACTTTAATATTCTCTATTTTCCACATTTTATCTATTTTAATGTATAAGAAGAAAATCAATAACTAAATACTCTAGAATTTAAAGGAATTTAACCTTCATAATGTATATTTCAGTTTTATTTATTAGAATTATTATGCTGAAGTATTCCAGTGGAATATTCAGGAAAGTTTACAGATCAATGAGATGGAATTTGATAGCTACAAGGTCTAGTATTGCCAATACTTCTCAAGGTACACTAGTTATGCAATAAACTAGAACTAAAAATGTGAATACATGTAGAGAAATTTGATTTGATACCATGGTTGAGGTCAAAGAGTTTTATCCAAGAAATGAGTTTATACATTAATATGATTAATGTGATAAAATTACTACAATTTTGGTAAATCCTTTGAAAGTTAGCTTAAGGTTTAAGGGTAATATTACCTTTAAAATCAAGGAGAGTGAGGGTGATGCATTTATCTAATAGGTTGTTTGCATTTATTTACATATCATCCTTGCAGAAATGGAAGAATCTTGGGTCATTAATCCTTCGATGAAGATTCCTATGACCACCCATGTTGCCTTTATGTTATTCTTCTTGATTAATGCATAATTTTAGTGATGATATAGTGCATTTAATTAAAAACTGATAAAACATAAATCTAAAATAAAATAAATAGGATACATACAATGAATAAAATAAATAGTACATTGATTTCATTATTTATACAACAAATATCAATATTGATTTTAGTGTTTGTACACTGGATTAAATTTGTTTTTGCATTGATTTTAGTGTTGGTTGCATTTATTTTAGTAACTCCATGTTTTTTGCATTAATTTCATTAATTGCATAGAATTCAATGTTTATAAAGTAAAAGTTTTATGGACAAGTTTTCTATGTTTCTCTTATTAGAATGAATTGATTTGTTTGTAAAATAGGTCAAATTGATTTTAGTGCATTCATTAGAGTGAGTGTTTTGTGTAGTCACATGGATATGTCAATACAACAATTATGAATAGGTATAACTTTTATTGCAGTATCTAGAATTAAAGGTTTGAATATTCTTTGATTTGAACTTCCTATCTCATATGATTGATATGAAAATATGGTAAAACTGCTATGTAGGACTATAAGAAAAGAAAAAAAATACAGAATAATCAAATGGTGCTTAGTAATTTTCAAGCAAACAAATTCATCTAAAACATATATATTTACATAATGGTGACCATCTAAAGTTTTCCTCTAACCACCCATGACACAAGCCAAAAACAATTAACCTTAATTTTGAATGTATAAAAGGGAGAGGGACCAAATCCCCATAAATGAAAATCTTTACTTAAATACTCTATGAATATTTTAACTTTGATCTCTTCACACAGGTTGAGTTATGATAAATCTATACTAATATATAAAACATTTAATTCAAACTTATTTTAAAAATGAAATAAAGATGAATACAATTTTGCATTTATAATAACTTCAATTTTGTAGTTCAAATCTATTTTGAAAATCAACATGGACAAAGGTGAATTAAATATGTCCATTTGTAATAATTTGTAACTAATATTTAACACTTAGATTTTATTCTTAAGCATAAATTTAACTCAAATTTGATTAAATTTTCAGGTATGGTTAGATTTATATCATACTTTAAGTTTTTCTTGCATTGAAACATCAAGTATGAGTATTTTACCTGTCAATTGGGTCTAGCCCGAGTGGTTGGGAGGATTGGTTGTTAATCTCCCCACCCAGGTTCAATTCCCATAAATGACATGTTAAGCTCATAATGACTGTTATTGTTGTAATGTGATGTAGACCCCCCCCCCCCACCTTCTCTCTTCGGGATTGATGACATCCCGATCAAGGATCAATCAAGATACTAAGTCGAATTGACTCTTCGGGTCTCTTATAGAACCCAAAATCAATTACACAGGTCCTTTCACCAAAATCTTAGATCATATGAGATCCGCGGTCCCTCCCTTGAGCATTGTTAAATTTCCATGCCTGACAGACACTAGTTCTTCTCTAGTTAAACCCCTCTTCTACATGACCACTGGCTATGACCACACACCTAAATAAAAGGCACTTTCCGAGATCGCGAGTCAGGTCTTTGCATGTGAGCCTGTTGTAACCCTATAATTTATAAGATCAGATGGTGACTGAAAATTTTATCCTTTATTTTCTTTGGTTGCCAAATAATTTTTCATTCTACAAATAATTTGAGAAAAAATAAAAGAAAAGAAAGAAAAAGGAAAAAGAAAAATAAAAGAAAGAAAAAGAAAAAAGAAAAAGAATAAAAGAGGGCATAAAAGAAATTGAATATAGCCCCATGCAATAACAATGACTTGATTCATATAGTTTAAACATGGCCAAGTCCTTTTAAATTGATGTTGATAGGATTAATGAATAAGCTTGGCTAAACTGTTTAATCTTAGCCAAGCAAATTAGGTTAGCTAGTGAATAAATGTGACCAAACTGCCTAATCTTGGTCAAATAACCCCAGGATAGAGTAATTTCATAGTCCAATAGTTTCATTTGGGATAAATGTAATAGGTAAGTAGGTTAGGGAATAGGTTAGTTTACCTTATCCCAATAAAACAAGGCATGATGATTGATGTTGAATCATATCTTTGATGTTTTAAAAGTTGGATGCCTGACCCCCATGGTGATAAAAAACAGGGAAAGCCCGGGCAAACCCACATGAAGTGCTTATCCTAAGTTTTCAGAGAAAATATGAGTTTGTTCTCACAGATTAAATATGACACATAGATAATGACTGAGGTGCTGGCACTCAGATCTATGGTTGACAAGTTTTTCCGGACCCCCCCGACCGTTCTACCTTTAATGGTAGGGGGGGGGTCTGGAATCATGGATAAAAAAGGTGCGCATCTGAACAACTGAGCTGTCATCACCTAGATCCACGGTGGATATTGAATTCTGGACCCCCTCGATTGTTCTGCCTTTAACGATGGGGTGGGGGGGGGAGGGGTTCGGAATGCTAGTTAAACATTGCATGCAGATCTATGGTCCAGTGGTAGGCACGTTGATGGATAGATGATGGTATTTTTCAGACCCCCTTGACTAGTCTGTTTTTAACGATGGGGGGGGGTCTGGAATGTGATGTTTTTTTTGGCAGGTCCCCTTTTCTAACATGGCAGGAATCAATTGCTCCAGACTCCTGCCACGTACCACTTACCATTTTCTGACATACCTCATGTCTCTTCATGACATCATTTTCCATTATTTTCCCCTAAGGGTCACTTCTCATTACTCTGTCAGTCCATTCCCCCTATTCACCCATTACAAGTCCCTTCACCATGGTCAGTTCCCAATCAACACCCTCCACGTCACCTGGTCGTATTTTTCATTCATTGTTACCTACCATCTCACACTTCAAAAGACCCATTGGCCATTTGTTACAGGATAACTTATCCGTTAGCCTGCTAATATGTCCCCTGCACCCAATGGGTATCCGTTTGCTCAAAACTACTCTTTTCCTTCATTCTCCCATTGCTTACTTTGTCCTCGCACCAGAGATTTTATCCCTGTCTTATCTCCGTTCCAGTCAGCCATCCAAAACCACATTCATCCCCACTAATGTTTTGTTTGAATTGTAGGTATTGTCATAGTGATGGTGCCAAAATCCAAGAAAGAAGAAGTCAGGAAAAATCATTTCCTCCCACCTCCTGTTGATCTCGACAGGATCCATTTAGCCGACAAAGATCATTTAATCGCAGAAACCAGGTGCGAATTTGACTTTGCGGATTTGCAGTCATGGCTCAAAGACACTTTCTTATATCAGAGTGATGAAATTGGGCTTTGGGAGTCTAACCTTCCTCTGTATATTTTCCCCCAGGTTCACCATTTCCCCGAATTTKCCCTCAAATGCCAAGCTCATTACTTTCTTGACCATAGAGCCATAGTATMTTCATCAGAAGAAACTCTATTCTTCATCACACCAGAGGCCATTGATCAGATGATRCAGATACCCAGAACTAAATATGCCTCCCCTTTTAATCTTGAAATCATAACGGAGTTGTACCATAAACTATCTTTCCCTCAGAGAGCCCAGATTTTCGAAYTTTTCCTCCCACAGGTTGCTCAGCTCCCCAAGACAAATCCCCCATATCATTCCTCCCTATTCTCAGAGAAGGGAAACCAAGTCATTTCATCGCTCTATGCTCTGCTCAGTTATTTTTCAGACCAATGGGTGGATGAACCCATATTGGGTTTTATGTCCATTTTCTCCACAGAAGAAAAACCTACCACTCAGTTCGACTACAACACTTTCCTGGCGAACACTATTCATGAGCAGTTTTCAAATCTCGCCATAGAGGGCATGTTCCGGTATTTCTCAATACTGGCCTACATGTTCACTTTCTTTTAAGAAGAAAGGTTCTCCTTTTCAATGCAGAAAATGGACAAAGACGGGAGGCTGCAGGTGGTAACAGCTTGGACTCCGCTACTTAGACAAAATTCCACAGAGTTTAGTTTCAAATAGTTTATCGAATAGTTTTACCAACCAGTGGTAAGCATGCTCAGTGGCAGACCTAACCAATAATAAATTAGGAGATTCAGAGGATCTTACATCTCTCGGACCTTGCAAAAACTGGAGACTAGTATCTTTACCAAAACCACACTGAGATCAGAGTATATGGATGTGAGTTAGCTCCATACAAACTACCCAAGTATCTACCCATGAGGATATTTTCCCTAGAGTACATAAGGAAAATGATTAACTTTGATGACATACATTTTGTGTCTCTGAAAAAGAAACAATAGCTTAGAATTAAAGGGAAAATAGGGTCTTTCATCTGTAATAGCCGAGGCGTCGGAGAGGAATCAGACAGACTGTTGAAACAAATGAATTTTCATGTTAGTTTCATATGGCACTATGATCCATGCGGGATAATTTTTGAGATGAGGATTAAAAATAAAAATGTTCCATATGTTCATACACCCAAGCCTGAGATAGAGAAGTTTGCAAATCAAACAGAATGGAAGTCGAGCACTCTGGTAGAGATAGAACAGCAGAACCCTTCAGTCACCATCTCACATACAACTACACCATAGGTTCCCAAAGAGAAAATATCCAGGAAGGATACTTCACCTTTCGTCACCGAAGTCTCGGCTGAAGATTTCCAATTACACACCAAAAGGCCAAAAGCCAGTCATACATCTGACACGGCTGGTGAAAAGGAAATCCAATCCACTACAACTATGAAAGATGATCGATCACTTCTTAGCACAAGCAGCCAACAGATCATGTCTACAATTTCATCCAAGAAGCCTACGGATACTCTACTAGTTGATCAGCCAAGTAAAGTAGGACCAAAGTTGATTGTTTTTTAGAAGTATGACCTGATCAAAAAGAAAAATTAGACGCTGACCAATAGTACTTATGCTCAGTTTTGGAAATAGACATCAACAAAACAGCACAAACTGTTGTCTGCATTCGATACAGAGAAGGGTAGAATGCACATGTGCCAGACCCGAAAGCCATCACTGATTACAAAAGAGAAACATTTGAGTTTCATACTGTAGATGTGCATCCTGCTGATCAGATGGATCTGCATAGCCAAACTGGAGAAATGGTTTTCTCCACGTTGGAAAATGCTTCTACTACGGCTACTAAATTACAGGTATCTCTGAGTAATCTTCAGACACAGCTGAAATTAGAAAAGATATAATCCTTTGCAAAGGATAACAGAATTAAGATGTTGGAAGAATTGGTCCTCAATATCAGGTATGACCCCTCGGATGTGAAAACAGTCGAGGAGATGTCAAAAAATAAAAATATTGATATAGCATCTCTGAGGAAACAGTTGAAATTGCCACCAACGGAAGATGCACGAGCAAAGGAGATAGCTGAGACAGAAGGGGAAAAGGATGAGATGCTTAAGTTGATCATGGAGCAGAATGCACAGTTGAAAGAGATGGAAGCAGAATTGGAAAGGTTAGTGAAAGAGAAGGAACAATAAAAGCCTATGGAAGTCATTCCATTGAGTGTAGTTCCACTCACAGGGGTAAGCACAGCATCTGCAGTGGGAATCCCCTCAGCAGAAATTCCCTCAACAACTCCACTAATAGTTCTGGAGAAGACAGTAGAACTGGAGAAATCCATGGAGGAGATGAACTTGCAAGAGACAGAGATTGGCAGACTTAAAAAGGAGGTTGAGAACCTTCAGAAACTCAAGTCTTCTTACCAAACCAGTTACTCCATGGAGAAACAAACATCAGACAAGCTCAAACAGGAATTGAAACAGCTTCAAAAGAAACCAGTGGTAGGAAAAACACTTGTTGAGGCCAAGGAAAGTGTCTGGATAGATATCTCCAAATCCATAAATGAAATATGGCCTTTTGTGCAAATCATGTTCGAGCAAAATGAACTGGTGCAAAGAAGCAAGCAGGCTATTGAGAGAATAAGAGGATAATTGGGAGAGACGCCCACAGAAGCCACTAATATCATTAAATTTATGAATTCAAAAACTAGAGAGGAGTTAGAGGAGTTGAAGATTGAAGATAGGATGGAAACCATCCTCGAGGTCAAGAGGGTTCTGAACAAAAGAGGACTAATGTTATAGCTGGAGGAAAAGGTCCAGATTATGGACACATGAGTGCAAAGATTTTTCAGCAAAGTTGAAGCTCTGCAAAAGAAAGGCCTCCATGGATTAAGGGTCATAAATGAAAATTTAATGACACTCTCTGATTATAAAAAGAAGCTATCCAAAGTGGCCAAATATAGCTCAAAATTCTCAGGAATACAAGGCACTATAACGGGAAAGGCGTTCTCAAAAGCTTTGTAGTCAGACATCAGCATACAACACAAGATCTAGTATATTTTCATCGTGAAGCCAACTTTTGCCAAGTATACAGAGATGGATGAAATGTACCAAAGACTACTCAAAGTAATCATTCCCAGTCACCTTCGATGGGAAGAGCTATGCAATCCGATCGAGTAAGAGTTGAGGTGTCCAAGCCCAATCAACAATCCAATCGGATGAAGTCATGCAGAGGACTCACCAATGGTTTACCCCAGAAATCAGCATGAAGATTTCAACACATCATCAAACAGTTCCTAAATTTTTGTATCTTGTTGAGTTAGTCAGCTAAATTTAGAACTGTCATGTCCTGATCTTTAATGATAGGATCGTATGTAATTTTTTATTATAAATACTTCAAACTTTGAAGTATCGAGGGTTGATCTTTATGCCCTGTAATTCATAAAGACTATAATTGTTTATCAGGAGATCTTCCAGTAATACAAAGGGATGTTTCACAGTATTCTCGCGTGTTGTTCATTGGTGATTTTTACTTTTCTGTGTTAAATGTTTCTCTCGCTCAGTTTTCATATTGTTTTCTAATCTAATCTTTTAAAAGAAGCGCATGTTGCAGGATTTATCTTTGTATACCCTGTTTCCAACTTTGAAAGATCTTAATGTTTATCTTTCTGATATTACAGTGAAGAAATTCTTAAATGCTTCTTTACTTTAATAGATATTCTCATCTTTTCTGCTATCCATCACTTTACTACTAAAGAATCCAATGAATGCATTATCTTGCCCTGTGAAAAGAATCTTTTAATTTCTGTTTAGATCTCTATCTTTATAATACAGACCCCATAGCCCAATGGAGGCGTAAAAACCTTTTCATCCAACTGAACAAAAACTAAAACAAACCATTCAATCTTATTTTATTTAACTAGCCTAATATCTCAAAGTTAAAACATATCTAAATCATACGGAGAGATCCCTCTCTGAAGCTGGTAGGGCTAGATTCTAGTTTCGAAGTGGTTGGATAAAGTTACCTCTAGTAAATTTCTTCTACTCTGAAAACCTCTGGGAGTTTACAGAGCATTAACATAGTGGCGACCATACTGGGGAACTGAACAAACTTTCAACCCCTCAATTTCATTTCCCTAGAAGAAAACATTGTTTCTGAACTAATTATAAATCTGAGGAAGAAATAATGTTCAGAGGTTGTTAAAAGCTTGTACATAGTAATCTAGGATTTAGAAAAATAAAAATATATAAAATTAAAAAATCTGGCTCCTAAAAGAGATGATACTCGATCCCACTCGGACCTAGAACCTGCAGTAGCAACTAATAATCCAGAGCAGTTACTCAGAAAGAAAACCATTGTAGAAGGTTCAAGGAGTCATAGTCCCCTTCACAGGTCCCCTTCTCTTCCAAAGGAACTTGTTTCCCTTCAGGATCTCGACTTTGACACCATTTTTGAACAAAGCCTATTTAGAACGAAATCTGATAGCTTTGTGAATGAAGTCATTTTAGATCCAACCATCTTGCAACCCTAGACCCTTGAATTACTATCTCCCAGGGCAGACCCTGATAAAAGATTCCTTGGAGAATCCGACAAGCTAGAAATTTTGGTAGTGAATCTTGATCAAGCTGTACACTAAGCCCACTTCCAGAAATTAGTCGAACTTTCTGCCATATCTATCCCTACAGCTTTGGTAAAACCTCAACTCGCTCACTCTGGGCCTGCTAGTCCTTCATCCTTCTCATCTTCTATCACCAATCCACCTATCATCCAAGTTGTTGTCCTGCCTCCTCCACCTATCATGGTGGCCAGATATGCTCCCTTGGTGTTGGCCACACCTTTACACGCTATGCCCCAGGAATATCAAACAATACTTCCACAGTTCGATGGTACTAGGCCCTTGAATGCACAACAACACATTGATAAAATGAATGACTATTTTGACTTGTAGTAAGTTGATGAAGCTGACGTTCAAATGAGACTATTTTTTGACTGGGGACATTAAGAAATGGTACAAAGGCTTACGTGCTGCATCAGTGGTCGACCTTGCAACATTTCAAAGAAGTTTTCTGAATAGATGAGTGGTAAATAAAAATCCTCTCCAGATCTTGTCAGAATACGAAAACATCATAAGGAATCAAGGAGATACAATATAGGACTACTGCACCTGCTTCAACAATCTGTACAATGTAATTCCAGTCGATATTAAACCTCCACAAGGTTTGGCATTGATAAAATTCCCTGACGGTTTCGAAGCTGATATGTCGTATCAATTAAGGGAAAGAAACTCTACCACTGTGGAGGACATGCAGAAAAGTGCAATAAGTGTGGAGGCCAACCTGTTAGCTAGAAGGGCAGGGTAGAGGACGGAGAGGAGAGTCATGATTAAAGAGGAACCTTCCACATCTTGTTATGACGCCAAATTTGATTCCTTATCTAGAGCAATGGAAAGGATGATGGAGAGACTCACTATAGCCGAAAGAAATCCTCCTAGAGAAAACCCACCAGCTCCACAAATTCGGAATCCTAACTTCAGAAGAAATCCCCCCAAATCAGGCAAAGAGATCCTAGGGATCAAAGAGAACAGAGAGGTCCTAATCAACAAATCAAACCACCCCTACAGGAAAATTATGTCGATGAAGGTGTAGAGACAATTGAAGAATTAGATGACACACATATAAACCTCATGGGAGTTCACGACAACGAAGCCATCTTCCTTACTCAGGAAGAGAAATAACTTTTCCTTCATTCTCAAATAGAGTTAAGCGATGAAGCAGAGGAGACAGATCAACAAGCATTTAAAAATGCCATTTTGGAGGTACACAAGCAGTACAATCTGCTAAGAAAAAAGACAGATGAAAATTCCCCAAGAAAGGTAACCAAAACGAAGAAAACAGTCGAAACTGTTAGGGTCCTATAATTATAGGCGAGTCGATACTTCGATTGTGATTTGGCCTCTCTCCCAGTGACGAAGTATAGCTCAGGTGATTCCGATTTCCTCCCTTCATTATTTCCACTCAATCCTCCATCACCTTATGCATCCTTCATTCGCTGCATCCTCTCCCCCTTGTCTTTCATCAGTCTCCATTATCCCGCCTTCCATCCCTGCACGAATGGACTTAGGATGAACAAAAAGTTTTAATAAAGTTAGTCTAGATTAAATTTGATTAGTAAATGACTATTTAATAATTTATTAATTATTAAATTACTTGTTAATTAATCAATTATTAAGTTAGTTTAAAAACTAGGTTAGTAATTAGTTAATGATTAGAATTAGTTTTAAATTTAAATAAAAGAAATTAAAGGTTAAAAACATTTTGAAAGTACATATAAAAACACTTTATTATAAATATAATATAATAATTTGGAAAACATTAAAAAAATATACAAAAAGCAAAAACATTTAAATAAAACAAAATTTAAATA
Organism: Picea mariana; assembly: GCA_032191745.1. Lineage (NCBI taxonomy): Eukaryota > Viridiplantae > Streptophyta > Pinopsida > Pinales > Pinaceae > Picea > Picea mariana. The sequence continues at coordinate 330,349 of JASDQU010101305.1, forward strand.
AAACACAAAAACAAACATATTAATAAAACAAAATAAAACATAACATAAAAAAAACATAATATAAAAACATAAAAAATAAAAAATAAAATAAAAAACCTAAGTCTAAAACTACACTACCCCCTACGTACCCTCACACCCACCTCACACTCCCTCACACCCTTTCCCCCCTACGTACCCCACTCACTCCCCATCCCCACGTACCCCCACACCATAACTCCTACCCCACCTACCATACTCCCCTCCCACGTCAT
>JASDQU010101306.1:0-27560 GCA_032191745.1 Picea mariana
ATGAAAATTTTGAAAAGAAGACTTTTATGGGTCATATTATTTTCTAAGACAAAAACCAAAACCTAAGTTTTGCAGCTATAAAAACTCAAAAATGAATTGAGGAAACTACCGATAGCCATGCTATCCACCACAAAACTTGACCAAAAGGACGGTTTCATTTTGGGAGCTAACAAAAGGGTTTCCTTCCTAGGGTGCCACTAATGTTTATCAATAAGAGAATCAGCTAGAGATCTGATCCTGGAGTGTCGATCACAATGGCATTCCAAGACAACCCATCCATCATGATGGATTCTAAAATTAAAAAACGGTTTAGTCTACTGTAGACATGCTGTTTCCCCAAGCATTTATTAGACCAGGTGAAGGGACCATTATCTGTTTCTACATAAATGATATTCAACAGACCAATGGCTCGGTGGAACTTCTCACTATCATTTATGAGCATGCATGCCCCCCCTTTTTTCCTCAAGACCTATTATCATATTGAAATCTCCCCCAAGAATGCATCGTTGGGTGCCAATGTGATTGAAAATCCATTCTAATTGGTGTAGGAAGGCTTCCTTGTCTCCCAATCTTGTGGGTCTATAGACATTCATGATGAAGTAGTTTTTGTTCGAACCAATAAGAAGGAAGGAGGTTGTGATGGTCCATTTGGATGAAAAAAATTCATCCAACAATACCATGACTGGATTCCAGAGCACGACAATCCCTCCCGTTGCCCCCTTAGCATAAATTTTGACAAGATTGGTTTGTTTCCAACATTTTTTAAGAATTTGTGAAGCTTCCTCTCCCATGCACTTTGTTTCTTGCAAAAGAAGAATGTTTGGTTGTTCCTTCATTATCCTTTCTCAAAGTAATCCTTGCTTGATTCTTGCGTTGAGACCCCTTATATTATAGGATAACATCTTCATGAGAGCGGTGAGGGTTGGAGGGGAGAGAAGCTACCTGAGATCAGATGGATCTGGCCTAAGTTCACTAGGAATTTTCCCACATCTTGAATGAGATGGTGTTTTGGTTTCCATCCTCTTTTTTTCTCATCTTTTGTAGATTTTCATTGATCCTTCGAGATGACTTTTTGTATTCTGAGATTTGAATTAGTGCAGGATGATCCTCCTATTGATGAGTTGAGAAAGACTTTGTGAACCTTGCGTAGCTAATCTGGTGGTATAATGTAGAACTGTTGTTTTTGGTAGGCTTGTTCCAGGTGTGCCATATCTATTCCTACAAGCTCCTAATCTTCCAGATCTATGTCTGGGTCTCTGATTTACGGTCCAAGGATTGCAAGAAGGGAGGTCTTTGAGAGGGGGATTTGGGAATATCTTGGGGCTGAGGGGGTGGGGTTTGAAGAGCCTTGGACTTGCATTGGGATTGCAGAGTTAGTCAGGGGGGCAGCGGGAGTGTTGAGAATATCTGACGGGGTCTGAACGGCTTCGAAAAAGTTACTGGTTAAAGGTCCAGAGGGGGTTTGGGGGGGGGGCTCTTTTGGTTCGGTGCCTGCAGCAACCCGTGACTTGGGTGAAGTCGTCCTTGGTTTTGTCGGGATCCTCTAGAGTGGAATTGCTTGGGTTATTTAAAGGAAATTTGCGGAAGAGGTGACCATGCTCATGGAATTTCCAGAAGCGGAAGGGGATGTGCTCGTATTCTAGGGTTTGGGACCATTATTCATCCTAATAATATAAAGTTATGGCTCCAGGAAGAGGCTTGGAGATATTCAAATAGACACAGATTCGATCATAGGCGGTATACCTTTGTTGTTTTGTTGCCTCCGAATCTTTGGCATAGATGCCTATCGTGTTGCTGATACCTACAAGTATTTCTTCCAACCAGAACTCTTGAGGAAATGAATAGAACCTTAGCCAGACTGGGGCATGCGTGGAATTTTCCTTCTCGGGGTTGAACCTTTTCGTCCAGAGATGAAGGAAAATACATATTGAGTTTTAAAAGTATGGTCCTCCTTCAAAGATTTTGTTTCTATCCTCCAGTTTGCATAGGATGATAGTGAAGAAGCCTTTTGATCCAATTTGGAGGTCATAGTGGCCCTTGGGATTCCACCAGTGCTGAATCCATTTGACTAAACCATTTTTCAATGGACATAATCTTAGAAATCTCCCTATCAAGGCGAAATCCCTCATATATTGTTTCTAGTCTTCTATTCCTGGAGAGATGATAGTATATTTGGGATATATCGAGGCCTACAGAATTCATCTACCTATTTCCCAAGTGTGAGCCATTTTTGAGTGGTTAGATTCCAGATCTATTTCCATCAGTTTCTCCTTTGGCATCTCTTCCTCCCAAATGATGTGTTGCATTTTTGCCAGAAGTTCAAAGGTTGGGCGCTTGAAATGTTTGAAGCTTTGCTCCACAACCATGACGGAGCTATAAGAGGGGCCAGTAGGCCCCCCTAACTCAGCCTCCATGGCCACAACAGGACGTAGGGCAGCATGTGTGCAACTGTCGTGGTTGAAACCATAGCAGAGCACTTCACTTCCCAATAAAACTTTAATTAATCCCCTCTACATATTGATCAGATGCATGTTTTTTATTTTATTTTAAGAGCTAATTCTTTCTTTATACATTGCCATTTCATTTTCTTATTGTCAATCTCTTTAATGTATATACTTGTATTTCCAACATTCCTTTACTTTCATGTATTTTCTTTACTAATTTTAAATTATGATGTTCAGTACTTTGATGTATGCTTGATGGATTCTAATATGATTCCTATGATTGTAAGTATTGAGTTATCTAGTAGTAGCCTTCGGATCCTAGTTTTATTGATCCATTCACATAAAATATTCACCCAAGTACAATGATCTAAACCTATATTTTCCCTTTCATATTGTCTAAGGAGTAAAAAGTAAATATAATGAACTCCATGGAATGAATATTCGAGGGTATGATATGTCAAAGTTGAGAATATTTTTTGTTAATGTAGACTAGATTTAGTTAGTTACATATCATTCATAGGATACATATTAATAATTTAATACCTTGTGGTTGCACATATAGTGCATATCACCTCATAAGTTTTCACAAACCCTAGGTTGACATTTAAATTTAGGTTGAGGATTTCAACAATATCATTGTAATTCTTTGGCCCATCTCTTTTTTACACCATTGATAGGGAGGTGATGAAACTACAATTGGATGAAATTTATTATATTAGGATTATAGACTATAGGGTTAGTCATGGTTGAATGTGAAATAAAACCTTACACGTATCTATGTATATCTTTTTTAATTCTTATATGCATACATCAATAATCTAGATATCTCCTACAAACACTTTTTGAAAATTAGTCTAGGGAGAGCATCAAATAGTCCAAAGGAAAAGGAGGAAACCTCACCAACACTACTAGCACAGATGAGATGATAAAAATTACATAGTATCAGCCAATGAATATCAAAACAACTGCATAAATCACCTCCAAGTATGTCTTCTAACATCCTTGATTTTTGAGAAAAAATCCTAGGCCAAAATTGAAACATGGTCAGGACAATCATCTTTTGAAGGGAAAAATGAAGATATTTCAAAACGTATTTTTATGTCATATAACCCTATAAGTGTATTTTCCAATCCAATTTTAATCACTCTATTTTGACATCGTATGGAGAAGTTCTGCTCAAAATAGTGACCACTTGTCCCAAAATATGTATTGTTCCAATTTTGCATGCTAACAATTTCTTATCATATTTTACACATCAATTCAAAGTATATTTAAAACCTATTTCTAGTGGAAATATTTATATTAATATACTTTCATATCCCATTGTAATCATGTCAATATGACATTGAATGAAGGAGTTATGCCCAAAAAATATAATTGTTGGTCCAACCTAAAAATTGTAAACAACACTGACACGTAGGTTGTTTCTTAGATGATTTCACATTCCAAAACTATGCAGTTTCAAAACTTACTTCTATTGAATATTTATTTATAAATCCACTGCCAAATTCATTTTTAATAACTACATTATGATATTGTATGTAAAATTTATCCTCGAAACACCACTGGGTAGTCTAGACTAGCTACCACACCTCAACATGTTAAAATTAAAACTACTTCATGAATCCTTGTCAAATATATTTCATATGAATTTTTTGTGATCATTTTGATGTTTACTAGAAGAACAAAGCCATCATATCTCTCTTCTTCCATAATTTCATTGTGTGTTGCATGACAATTAATAATCTTTTTGCAGATTGCCAAGGGTCAACAAGGTCAACTTAAATAATAAATTATCTAAAAGAGATGAATTTTGATGGAAAGAGTAAGGCACCAAATATTACAATAAATATAAATGATTGGTTTCATAAAAAAATTTATTGATCCAATAATATCATGAAAATACTACAACCAAAAAGAATGAAGGAAATCCCTACCTCTGATGCAAAAGAATTGAAGAACATCTCAAAAAGAAAGAAAAAAAGAAAAAAAAAATCCCATGATGAAAACCTCATTGATTCATCCAGGATAGATATCTTTCTGAAAACCTGCTTGAGTCAAGTCTGTGTCTATAGAATTGAAAAAAGAAATCAGAAAATTTCCTCATGATGAAAACCTCCTTGAGGCACCATGATGTAAAGCACTGGTGAAAACTGGTGATGGTATCTATGCTTTGAGAAAAAAAAAAATAGTTTTCCTTGTTTATGTTATTAATCCTTCGTGCACATAGGATTAAGTCAACTTAATAAATCCCAAAGAAATCCTAATGCAAGGTCAAGGAGAAAACAGTTACAACCCTTGCTCAGAAGAAAAATATAGTACAAGTCTCAAGCATAAATCCTATGGATAGATATGGTGTTTGAAATATTTCACACATACCATAGTGCTTATAAAAAGATCAAGTTTTGTTTAAGTGTATTTTAGAAGCAAGTAATTAAGAAATGTAACATAGATAACATTCCATCTTTCATGGTTGATATATTATGTTCTCCATTGAGAATTACAATATATGCAATCAACAAAGGTTTAATGGAATAAGTTGAAAGAAATGGTTATTAAAGCCTTCCAAAGTGAAAATGTCGATTATTAGTCACAAAAATAGAGCTTTTTCAAGAGTTCAGGTTCATATCTACAAAATAAATAACTATTGAGTTCTACAATGAAAATCAACTTTTCAAAACATTTCCATGGAATAACAAATCATAGATTATACAAATCCAAAAACTTATATCTCATAATCATCATTGTGCATTGACCATCTTAGTTAATCCAAGGTCTGTAAGCAAGGAGAAGATCAATAATATATAGAAAAGGTTCATGATCTAAAGTGGTCACTTACTTCCCTAACGGAATTTTTCTCCATCAACATACAATCGAATGTTCACCAGCTTCTAGGTAAAAAATAAATATACAACATATTGAAAATTGAGATTCTAAACAAAGGTATGAGGACTCAATTTGTTTTCTTATCAAAGTCATAATAACCCTTTCTTTGGTGGAGGAAATCCATAGGAAAATGTGCCTTACATAGGTTCCAACAAACCCAATGCAAGCATGTACAATGATATACATGGAAAATACTCTCGAGCTCTATATCAAATAAATTCTTCATGTGTATTTTTTTTTAACAAGATTTCATTTTATAAATATCAAAACTTGCATATGATATCTTGTAACATGGAAAAGGAACACATTTTCCTAAAGAAACAAACATTCCACAAGTTATAGGTATACATGGCAAAAGCTAAAGATGTCAACCCAAATTGGAAAATACCCACTTCATGAGAATACACAAAAGCATGGACATAAGATCAACAATTATTGCTAACTTTTGTTGTCTATTAGATATATAGAAAGAGAAAATGAAATCAAGCATGAAAACCTAAATACACAACTCAAGAGGACATGTTATAAAGGCTTAGTAAAGGCACAAAGGAATACTAGATATAGAGAAAGAGAAAAGGAAATCAAGCATGAAAACCCAAATACACAACTCAAGAGGACATGTTACAAAGGCTAAGTAAAGACACAAAGGAGTACAAGATGGAAATTTTAAAAAACATTCAATGCCTCCAAAAACATAGGTATGACATCCTCTAGTTACACCCTTAAAAAAATTAATATGATATTCATTCCAAGCTTGACTGTGTTGTATAAAGATTCATGGAAAAGCATCCATGAAACAAAGGTAAATCAAGTTTGATGTCAAAGATTAAGGATACATGTCCTAGCTCAGAAAAGGGACATTGCACTACACTCTACATCCAAGTATCTTCTCAATTGGGTTATGCTCTATTTCAATTCAAACAAGTCAATATCAATCTCCAAATGAAATATAAGTTCAAAAAGGTTCTAAGAAAGAAATATCAAAGGATTAAAGGAAAAACAAATTACAACTTTTTAATTCAATAAAATTTCATAAACAAACAACAATTTGAGGATTGCCACAATCAAGAAGACCATAAGAAGCAAAGATGGCATATTTCAATCTTACACAAAGAGAAGAGATACTGAAAAACTCTTTGATATTTTATAGGGGAAAATTTTCATTAATGACTAACTCTTGTTCACTCAAATTTTTTTATCATCAAGATTTTAAACCTTCTTAACTCTCTATGGAAATAATTTCATACCTACAAAGCCCACAAGGAATAATGAAGACAACAATTTAGTGGCAACAAAGTTAGATTTTTAAAAATTTTGAAGGACCATTTTTATCATAAGTTGCAACACCCATTGTGTATCTAAATTTATGCAATCTATAGAGTATGGAAACAAAACTAGGAAAGCATACAAATTCTAAAAATGAAAGAAGCATGTTTACAAAGAAAAATTAAAACAACAAGCAATGAAGAGGTATGAAACGTGCTTAAAATCATTTTGTTGACAAGTACAAATGATCATCCCAAAAGAAGAATACAATCAAGATTTATAATATGCACATCAAACTTATTTGGCCTACAGAATAATTAAGAAAAATAGAGGGAATCTCAACAATAAAAATACAAGGCAGAGTCAATGCAACAACCCAACATACAAAACAATAAATTGTACAAGTCAAAGAGGAGAAATCAACTATCAGGATATTAAAGTTTTCATTTTTCACTATTTCAAGGTAAAAAAAAATGTTTTGTTCCAGAAAAGATTAAAGCATATGCGAGAATTTTACAAGTCAAAGAGAAGAAATCAACTATCAAGATATTAAAGTTTTCATTTTTCACTATTTCAAAGTAAAGAAAAAATGTTTTGTTCAAGAAAAGATTAAAGCATATGCGAGAATTTTTCCATTAATATTACTGTATGTCATCATTCAAAAGCACTAAATACAAATATTCATATTTATTCATTCCATACAGTCATATGTTTCAATAATAATAGCCCTCTCTATTCACATACACATCCATTTATTATAGCGTATTTTCCAATTCCATATTACTATTCATTTTCATTCACATATTTTCCTATTCAATAAATCCATCTATGAATTTTCCACTAAATAACCTGTATCCATCCCAACACATACCATATACTATTATCATTCTCATATCATACTTCCATTTCTCCTCCATATCAATTTCGTCCCATATCTACATTCCTACAGGACACTATAAAAGTGTCCACTTATAAGTTTCTACATGAAACTACATGTTACTCCACCTACAACCATTTCTAGTTCATGACCATCTACAGGAAGATATAGAGGGCCCCGCCTACAACATAAAATCTTGCAAAGTATATAATAAGGATGGTGGTTCACTACAAGAAAATACAATAGTTAATTTCATCCCCAAATCAAGTTTCCAAACTCTAAGCATTGACATACCACATGCAAATCAACTCCAAACCACAATGTTATAATCAAATCTCACCAAAATAAGAAGGTATGTTACAATTGTATTTTTTTTATTTTATTAAATGTATTATATTTTCATGTAATATTCTACAATCATCAACCCCTAATCCTTAGTTTGAATTCCCAATCTACCAATATCTTTTATTAATGTGGTTGTTCATAATCAAGTTGGGTGAGGTAAAGTGAGCTTCATGTTATGATCTGAGTATACCCAAATATCATGAAGCAAATAATCCATGATCAAATTAAATTAGTGAATGAACATCATGTACAATTGATTGAATATTGTTGCAAGGAATAAAGGAAAAGAAGCATAGGAAGAATAAATTCATCACTCCAATTGTTCAAATTTTATCAAGTTTTCAACAGTGAAAATGGTTCAATGTTTTGATTAGTACTCACTTATTCCTTTGAATCAGACTCTAAAATTTGTATATGTTGTATATAAACCTTTACACTATCAACTTTAATTTTTTCATCAAATAATGTTGATTTTAAGTGGGTCGAATAATTTAATTATACATCACTATAAGATCAATCTAGAAAACTCATAAAAACTAAGTGGTCCATTGTTTTGAATGTTCCTCTCTCATGCCAAGGAATAAGAGTCCAAATTTTTTAGGGTGTATATTAAATATTCCTATATATCTCCTATAAATTTCATCAAATAACTTTGATTTTTTGTTGGTCAAAAAAATTCAATCACAAAGCACTAGTGAAGTAATCAAGAAAACTAAGAAAAATGAAATGCAAATGCTTGAATAAATTCTCCAAGTGCTCGAGCATCTCCAAAAACTCAATTAAATCAAATAAATAAGATAATAGTAGGTAAAACAATGGCATCCATTATTTTCTCCATCACTACACAAGTTTTAAAAACTTCCTCTCAAGGAATAAGAATGATTGTCCCAAGACCATGCATACTTTGTTTTTCAAGATGGCATTCCACAACATACTTTCCAAAGTTTGCTATCAATAGTAACTTATTTAAGAATTTAAATTCATATGAATATGAATATTTTGACAAGAGAGATAGGGAAACAAATTTATCAATCATGCCTCCAAGACTTCATCACAAATTCATGTAGTTATTCAAAGGAACTCAAGTTAAGAGAATCAAAAGGAACCAAGAAGATCATTTCCAAATTTTGAGAATGAAAGAGATCAGTTTTTGAGGGAATTTTTTTGTTGAATAGGGGAATGAAAAAATTCCATATGGATGGTGATGATGGGAATCCAATTTTTCTATTTTATGGAACTTATACATCTACATTTGATACTTTAATTATCCTAAGACAATATCTTCATGACAATCATGCATTCCTTGTTATGGCCAATGTAAACATTATGACTTATGTTTGTTTGATTATATATGGTTTACTTAATTCAAGACTAAACATGGATAGCCAAGTCATCCTCAGGCTTGGGAACCTCATCCCTAATCCAAAGAGGGATAGGGAGCTCCTATTTTTTATAACTTTTTATCTCAGATAATCCAATATCCTCAGGTCTTAACCAAGATGCAAAAGCCATTATTTGGACATCCCATACATATGGATTGGGACTTCATTTGTAGGGGTGAGAGAGGACAAGGTTGTGTAAATAAAAATCACATAGTCTATCTCTCTATTCTATGTTATTATCTTGGTATAATTCCACAAAGGCCTTAGGAGTCTAAAAGGAGGAATCAACTTGTTGTCCTAGGCTTGTTGTTTGGAAGATGTACCATTGTTCCTCAAGGAACAATTGTACACTCTTGTTGGCTACCTATAGTTCAATATCTCTTGAGAGAATTGATCCATCCTTGTCAAGGATGCCCCTATGACCTCTATTCCATCATTCTTAGCATCCAATTCCTTCTTGGTTTCTTCTAGTTCTTTCTTTAATGTTTGGCTTTCCAACATTAATTTCTTACTATAGTGTGTTTCCTACATTTTAAGGATCTACAACTTTTATTGTAGGTGCTACAGCTACTACTCCAACTCCTTTGTATTTCCCTCTTTTCTCTCTCCCTTACTTCCTTCTGCCATATTTTTCCATTGAAGGGACTCTATCTTGATCCTTTACAATTCCACTAAAGTATGGTGCAAAAGGGTACATGTTGGTCTTCTTTCTTCCTTTTTTGTTTCCTTTTCCTATGGTGGTTTCCCCTTCATGTGGTGTTTCCTACTCATGTGGTCATTTCCTCTTCTTCTATGGTGTTTTCCCCTCCCCTTTTGGTTCCTCTATATATCTAGAAGAGTCCATGATTTTTACTATTATGGTAGAAAGGGGTGTTACCATATGAGGAGTGCCTTGTGATGTTTCCCTCTTCTTTCTGTAGGACTGCCTTCTTCTCTATTGAGTGGATTCTTTGTCCTTTTTCTTTAGAGGGCTTGTTTATGGTGTTGGAACACATATAATCCTAAACTTTGATCTTTCCTTTCTCAAATTCATCTTTCCCAAAGCGACAACTYAGAAATCAACTTTCGAAGTCTAAATCAAATTTATTTATGATCATAACGCGCGCATGATATCCGTCGTTGATGAAGTTTCCCCGTTTGATCAAGCGATCCCCTTTTCCTTGGAGTTTTGGAGCYACCTGATCTTTAAAGAGTCAAATCACTAAAGGTCCYTCCGGAGCTTCGCGCTTTGGKCGTTTCGACAGGTCTTCACGATTAAAGTCTCGAAACCCAAAAGCGTYTGTTATCACTTTTTCATATAACTTTAAAGGACACAAGTCATAGCACCCATGTATCTTTTGAGTCTTCCCTAGGCTTGACACATGGAATCCATTTTCGACCTTTTTATCTAAAGAATTGTACGATTTTAAGTAACACGTGGCACCCCCTAGTATCAACACATCATCTAGAATAACATCATATTTGACACGTCACTATTGGAGATGACTTTTCAGAAATATAACAAAGAGCTAACTCGCAAATCCATGAAGAATTAAAATGTTGAAGTGCTAATTCTTAATTAATTAAGTTAATACTTATTCAAAGGATAATTAATCACTTTGCATTTTGGAGTTCGGACGTTATCCCTTCATCATAACCTAAAATCTTCGAAGTTCGAACTTCTGAAAACACTTGAATTTAAATGTGATTAATTAAAAATTAAAAACGATTATCAGATGGTTAATCATTTCCCAGTTTCGATTTTTGGGGATTTCTTTTCGAGCTGCATTTAAAAACCCCAAAGTCCGAATACCTGAAGCATTTGAAGTTAAACGTGTTTAATTAATATTTTAAGAGTGATTATATCATGATTAACCTTTCACAAATTCGTGATTCAGGAAATTTTAAATTTGTTTCATCCAAGACTCTCGAACACAAACCTCCGAACATTAATGGCATTTATCACAAATCAACGTTAATGATTTTTTAACATGGATTGTGGATCACAAGGTAGACTTTCTCATTAAGGTTAATAATTTTTTCATCAATGAAGGTATACTCGAATCAATGCACCTGAGGTGAATAAGAATGTTTGATTTTGAATTCCATTTTCATCCTTCGTAGAATAGTAAGTTTTTCCAACTGAGAAGTTCACGCATTGCCCTGCAAACAGGTAATCCCATTCTGATATTATATATATCATGGCACCACGGAAGATGGTCAAAGTAGCTAATGAAGGTGAAAATCTAAATGTGGACATTCTTTCAAATACCTCACCAAGAGCCATAGACACCTTGGACACGGGTGTTCGAGATTATGGAGCATGAGCTTATAAATTGCCCAGAAGATTCGAGCAATGAAGTGAATGACACACATGAAGCTAAACTTAGGGATATCGTGAAGTTTGAGGTACACAGAATAGTTGCATGACCGAGACTCATATCGTATAATGACATGATAATCTGGGCCCTAGAAAACGTCGACATCAAAACCATGAGAAATTCCAACTCTCAAAAGGTTGTTGTGGGGTATTTTCGACCAGAACACATACAAGTAATGTATAAGATATCCCCCGATTTTAAATATAATTTCAATGTTTCATTCATGCTGGAGTTTGAAAAACAGGAGTGTATACAATATGAAAAAATCTATCATGATATGATCAAATCCTAGTGGGGGCACCCAGAGAAATTCAGAGCCGACACTCATGGCGTTTACGCCACAATGTCGTTAGATACTCATATGATTTATATAGCTATGATTATGTGTAGGATATTCAAGAAGAAAAGTTCCACCCATTTCCCGTTTGCATGGGTGCCAATTATGCACGAGGTGGCTGAGGGATACTCTTTCAACTGGGCCAAGATATTATCAGACAACTTGGCTAAATAAATCACAGAGTACCAATTGGCGAAGTCAAAGGTTCAACCCACCCATTTCTATATGTATGTATATATTATGGACGCTATTTTTTTTATAACCCCTTTTCTGCTGATGAACTGGAGTTGGACCCCAACCAGCGTTGAACCTATCCACTTCTATCACTCCAAGCTATGGAAAGACAAAGCCAAATATTTCTTCTATGAAATCTTCCACCATGTAGTGGTTCCCTTTCATATAGCTTTATATGGTTGCCCACCCTCTCAGATTTCAGACAGAATCATGGGAAAATTGGGCTAGTATGTGGAGAAGTGGCTTATCAAACAATGACAGGGGCATTAGCAAGGAGCTGAAAGCAACTCATAAAAAGGTATGGCCTACCTTCCCTCTTCAAGTCGATATGTTTTCATTATTAGACTTTGTTCACTCCAAAGTGGAGGTAACAAATTTGGAGGATGTCAAGTTGGTTGACATCGAGTTTAAAAGGCATGATCCACACAAAATCATGGAAAAACACTTGGCCCAATAAAACCTGAAGAGATATGTGCATGAGAACTTCCAAAATGATGAAGTATTCGGGGGAGTCAGTTATTACAAGGAAGTGTTGAATAGAGTCCAAACTCTGTCCCTAGACCAACATGCCAATTTATTCAGTTTTCAAAAACACGGATGAAACAACCTGCCGAAAGTGCTACAAGGAGAATTGGTAGCCACCTTGCCTACACAAGAAACTTTACCTCCGGGTTTTGAAGCAAGGAGCTCTAACAAACAGGATACTAAGGAAAACCCAAAGAACATTGAAGTTATAATGTAGGATTTGGAGAGTTCATTACCAAACCCATTGGGCACTCAAGCAAAGGCTTATATCGAAGATTTTCTAAAGCAAGGGCATGATACATCTCCTTCTACACCAACCACATCTGCTACCAAAACTGCTAAGAAACAACCATCCATGGAAAAAGGTTCCCCTATTACTTCATTGACACCATTGCATTCAAGTTTCGGAAACACAAGTTACAAAGTTATTTTTATAGATGGTCTCACCCCAATTGCACCTGAAGAGATGCCTCCTTCAAACTTCTTCTTCAACAATAAAAGGAGGGATATCGTTAAACGAGAAACACATCAAAAAGATGGAGTGATAGTCAAAAGGAAAAGAATGGTGTATGATGGACAGAATCAAGATGATTCAGAATTCACCAAGGAAATGTCAGTTTCATTAGGTGCATTTTCCACTGCAAATCAGTGGTCTGTGGAAAATATGGTCGAGCAGCTAAGACATAGAAACTTGTTGGTAGGGAAGTTGCAAGATCGGATAATGACTATGGAACAGGATGTGAAAAATAATATGAACAGAACGGAGCTTATGACAGACATCAAATTCAACAACTGCAAGCTAACCTTGAAGTGATCCATCAGAATTCACATGCCAACAAAGTCTTGATCACGCAACAAGAAGAGATAATAAAGCAATTGCAAGCCAAATTAGACTTGACCGAAGGTACATCAATAGAGGTATCAACTTTTGGACTCAAGCATTGGAGGTAAATGAAAATCTATAAATAGCCCAACAAGATCTCTTCATGAAGGTCGAGGCCATCCAAAATTTCTACCAGGAAATTGATTTTTCTCTGAAAGACATATACCTCAAAGAAAGAGAAGCTCGTTCATCTTGAGTTAAGTTTCAGGAGGTTTTCTTATTACTGCCAAAGGAGATATAGTTTTAAAATCCTAGGAAATAAATCTAGCAGAAAGCAAAAGACTTGCAGGAGAGGTAAATGAAGCTTGTCTAGAAGCATTGTCCTTACTAGACAAAGGAATAATTTATTTTGAAGGAAATGCTATCTCTGAATCCCTGGGTCAAATTGATATAGAAAAAAACCAGTATAATTCCAGAATGAGCAAGGAAGAGGCCCTGGAGGCCATTCAGAAAATGGACCAAATTGAACTCTTTCAAATAAATAAATTGATAGTAAACCCAAGATTTCAATTACAGTTCATATCTCAAGAAGTGAAAAGGATACAAGAAAATTTTCCTCAGGTAGAGAGGAAGTTGTATACTTTCAAGGAAAATCAAGCAACTGAACCTTCAAGGTTGGTGGTGAAATTAGTGAGTAGATGCATCCAATGTATTGAATATGGGAAGGCCAACACATCCAGAAAGAAGTAAGAAAGTGATATTACATTATTGGATATAGTTGAAAAGACAAATGGCAACAAAGCTATGATGACTAGGACATTATGTTAGAATACTAGAAGACAGAAGGGTTTGGGCCAACAAACGAAGAGATCGCCAACAAATCTCATCATTCTCTATGCTCTATTTTCTTATTTCAGATATTTACTATTTTAAATTATGAGAATTCCAACCGTTTTGAGTTGAGACAATTTTTTATAAATACATATATTCAATATCTATTAAGGGATGCTTCTTGCCGATTGTAATAGAGAAAACTCTCCTTATTGAGTATTAATACAAGTGCAGAAAGAGATTCCAAGTTTTGTTTAATCTGGGTTATGTACTTCTTTTGTTTTTCCATATCTCAGCAACTTCTTTAAGAATTTCTTTGATAAATGTTTGATTTCAGTTTAGTACAACAACTATTGTAATCACATTGCATCATTAATTTGTTAAACAAACAGTTTTTCCTCTGCATTTACTATGAGTAAATCAAGACCTGTGAGTTATGTGAATTACTGTATTTTATACTTTATTCAAGGTTACACTATCTATTTTCTTCCACTACAACAAGGCGAGACTCTTCAGTAATTGATGCCTTGCTTTGTTTTACAGTTTTGTAGTTTTCTCTCACATGATTTGACATTACAATTTTGACTCAGACACGAAATATGACCTTTGTGTTGCCATACTGTTAATTTCATTTAAGGAATTTTTATCATATAACTAAGGTAGAAAAAGCACTTTTAAAAACAAACACTCTCTTGAACATTCATGATGCCTGACATTATCCTTTGAGCCTTAAGTTTAATCTCAGGACCAATAGATGGTGCATTTAGCTTGATCAAGGTGGTATCCACCTCCTTGTCTAAAACCTCTATCTTAACCTTTTTCTTTTTGTTATTTTGTTTGGAGGATCCTGACCTGCTAGCCTTCTTTATATTCCTTACATCTTTCTCTTATTCAAGGCTTTGTTCTCTCATAGCTTCTTGTGCCTCCAAAAATGCCTACCTATCCATATCCTCAAATTCTACTGATGAGACTATGTATTTCAAATTCCTCAAGGCCTCACAAACTATCAATTTGATAGGGCCATGATATGTCAATGCTTCTTTTTTCCCCACTTTTACTTTGGTGCCCATATCTTTCAAGGACTATAGAAGGATGTAAGGTATGTTGAGTATTTCTTCTGGTTGTTTGTGGGAGAGGTGCCTCAATTGGTGAATGAGTCTAAAATGGTAGGCATATACAACACACAACCTTCCTTCACAATAAATGTACTTAATGATGTGGTAGGTCACCTTGGGCCATGGTTAGGGAAGACTTTCCCTCTTAACATCATGTTTTTCTTCCAGTGGTTCTTCATAGTTTAGGAAGACAAGTTTCTTAGCATTCGTAGCTTATTTTCTTTCTTCCTTGTCCCATGGAAATTCTATGGGAAAACCTAAGACTATACTTATGGTAGTCTCATCTACAAACATTTCCAACCCCTTGAATGGAATAACATACTATTTTCCTCTGATATTTTGAAAACTTAGTGCAAACTCTAGGGAAATATCATCGTCACACCCTCTTAACTTGTCAAAGTATTCCAAGTAGTGATTCCTCTAAAATATTTTTAATACCTCGAGGTGATTTTGGAAGGTTCTGTGGGTTCTCTTTTGTTAAACCCAACCCCCATTTTCAACTTCTAAAGTTTAATAAAACAACTATGTGAGCTCCGTTGTAGGTATGTGAGTAGTCAAGGATGTTGATATACCCTTTGTATAATGCAATTCTGGTAGTCACCAAATATTGGGACAACAATTAAAGAATCCCCAGTGAGGATTTCATTTTACAAAAAAAATAAATCCTTAGACTCACCTTCTCATGAAGGGTTATAAACAATCTTTACCAGGAGTCTTGGATGCAACAAACTGGTCAAAAAAAAGGTGACTTTATATGAGGACCTTAGTTCCCTGTAGGAGGAAAAAATGTAGGTTTTAAAATKTTTTTGTGGAGAATTTTCTCTGTGGTATAACTTCTTCCAGTACCACTTGAATGAGGCACCTACAAGGTTATGGTACTCCATAGGAAAATCAAGATAATATACAGGCTTCAATGAAAAAATAGTAGGATAGGTATGAAGACAACATGAGGACTTCRACATAGTAGGATAGGTATAKAAATCTTGTTAACAAAGTGTCCTCRGACACGTAATTTTATTGATAAAGAAAAAGTGATTACAATATGAAGTGAGAACTCATAATCTACTCCTTAACCTCACATGAAGAAGGAGATAGTTTATATAGCTCAACTCTAAACTAAAAACTAGGAGAACAACCAATCACATAATCACATAGGTATGATAGGTGTCCTTTACATAGAATCTAGGTGTCCTTATCCTAACAAACTAGAATAAATTAATTTCTAAAAACATTTTTACTAGAAAATACTTAGACTATAGAACTTTAGGATTATGAGGCTAACAATCCCCCCTTTAATCCTAAAGTTCATTTTTACAAATACCAAGTTCATCTCTAAACTTAGTGAACTTTATTCTACCAAGAGGTTTGGTAAAAATATCTGAAGTTTGATCTTCAGATGGACAGAAATAAGGCTTGATGATGTCTTTGATGATGAGCGACCTGATGAAGTGGTACTTGTTGTCGACATGTTTAGTCTTTGAATGAAATATTGGATTCTTGGCCATGTTTATTACTGAATGATTGTCGATCAATAAGGTAGTTGGTGATTTATGAGTTTCACCAAGATCATGTAAAATGCTACGTAGCCATACAATCTCACATGTTGCTTCCCAAGTTGATTTGTACTCTGCCTCTGCTAAAGAATTGGCAATTGTTGTCTGCTTTTTATAATTCCAAGATATTGTTGTTAAACCCATATTCATTAAATAACCTGAAGTGGATGTTCTATCATCAATGTCACCTGCAAAATCAGTATTTGAATATCCAACAAGTGTAAAATTTTTGTTCCTTTTGTAGAGAAGACCAAAGCCTTTTATACCTTGAATGTATCTTAGTACCCTTTTTGCTGAATTCCAGTGACTTTCCCTTAGTTCCTGCATAAAGCTTGAAAGTATACTTACTGAATATGACAAATCTAGTCGATTATTTTTCAAATAAATGAGACTTCCAACCAATTTCCTGTACTTTGTACTATTTACCAATTCCCCCCCTTCAAATTTTGAAAGTTTCATTTTTTTCTCCATGGGGGTAAGAGAAGGTTTACAATCTTCCATTCCAAATTTCTTTAACAGTTAAGTGGCATACTTAGTTTGACTAAGGAATATTTGGTTAGGATGTTAAGATACTTCAACTCTAAGATAATAATGAAGTGTCCCTAAATCAGTCATTTTGAACCCTGCTTTAAGTTCTTCCTTAACTTGTTTGATGTGAGCTTCATTATTTCCTGTTATGATTAAGTCATAAAAATAGAGTACAAGTATCACCATGTGCTTATATTGCATTCGAAAATACATTGTATCATCTGATTCACTTCGTTGAAAACCCACCTTTCGTAGGTACTCATCCATTTTTTGCATACCAAGCTCGAGGAGCATGTTTCAAACCATATAAAGCCTTCACAAGTTTGAAAACTTTATGTTCTTGTCCTTTGGCTTCAAAATATTTTGGTTGAGTCATGAAAATATCTTCCTTTAGATCTCCATTCAGGAAGGCACTTTTTACATCCATTTGATTTAATTTCCAACCATTATGTGCAGCCAAATTGATAACCATTCTGATAGTATTCCATTTAGCTATGGGTGCAAAAGTTTCTTCATAATCAATTCCTTCCTGTTGAGAAAAACCTTTTGCAACAAGTCTTGATTTGTACTTGTCAATTTTACCATTGGTCTTGTACTTTACTTGATAAACCCATTTACAACTGATGGGCTTAACATCATGTGGAGAATCAACTAAGTTTCAAGTCTCATTTGCAAGTATTGAATCATATTCATTAATCATTGCTTCCTACCATTATTTATGTCTAGTTTCTTAAGCAAAAGAAGTAGGTTAAGTGGAAGCATGAAAAAAATTATCTTATGCTCTTGAAGATCCCCTAGTTCTTGTCTTGTTCATTTCATCTGAATGAACATCTTTGAGAAGTTGTTCAGCCCACTTTGGCTTCTTATGTTGAGGGGATTGAGGATCTGAATCACCATTATTATTGAAAAGAGGATTTTCAAAAAATGAGGATCTTCTTTCATCTGAAATATCTGAGGTTGGAGAAGATTATTTTGAATATTCAGTATCATAAGAGTCTTTTGTCATTTCATTATCAAATGAATCAGAAGAACTATTTGATAAAGAGATGTCTTCTAGAGAAACAAAGTCTTTTTCAAACCAAAAAGTTTTCTTTGACTTGTTCAACTTACTTTTACCCTTACTGTTTTTCTTCTCTAAACGACTAAGGAGATGATTAATCTCATCTAAAATGTTACTTTTAGTTTCATAAAAAATTACATCTCTACTGACAATGAATTTTCCATTTGAAAGCAATCTATACCTTTTCTTTTCATCAGAGTATCCAATGAAGGTACACTTCATACTTCGGTTTTCTAATTTATTCCTCTTTTCCTTTGGAACTAAAGCATAACATGTTGATCCAAAAACCCTAAGATGATTTACCTTGGGTTTAAAACCGTACCAATCTTCATAAGAATTTTTTCCATCTAAAGTTGATGTAGGTGATCGATTTCTGAGATAAACTACATTATGGACTACTTCAGCGCAATATTTTGTGCTCAACCCTTTAAACTTCATCATAGATATTGACATGCCCATGAGAGTTTTGTCCATCCTTTCAGTAACTCCATTCTGTTTTGGAGTATAGGAATTTTTCATTTGCCTCTTAATTTAAGTGTTTTGGTAATAATCATTGAATTTAGTTGAAGTGAATTCACCTCTATTATCAGTTCTCAAAGAAGCAACCTTTTCTCTAGTTTCATTTTCAACCATGTATTGAAAATTTACAAACTTTTCAAAAGCTTCATACTTTTCCTTTAAAAAGAGCACCCATGTCATTCTAGTGTGGTCATCAATATACAATATAAAGCATTGACATCCACCGAAAGAAGAATCCATTGGAACACATATATCATTGTGAATCAACTCTAAATACTTTGTTGCACGCCATGAACTGGTTGGAAAAGATTCTCTCTTTTTCTTGCCAAAAATACAAGATTCACACTTGGAATTTTCTTTCTTGAAAGTGGGAAAACCTTTTACCAAATCTTGGGACTTACGTTTCAAGAGACTATCAAAGTTTAAGTGACCAAATCGAAAATTCCATAATCTGAATGAAGACTTTTCAAAATTCATTGTTGTTGCAACCTCTTTCTTTCTTTGGATGACTTTCCCATTCATTCTTAGTAACTTTTGATATTCATATGCAGTGATTATTGTTTTCAAGTTATCCTTCTCTGTCTTAATATTCACCAAACCATCTTGCATGATGATTTGATGTCCATCTTTTCTGATTGTGACTAAGGATAACAATTTTTTCTTAAAAGTTGGTACATACCAAACATTTGAAATCCATTTTTCACCAATTCCAAGGAGAAAAAATTTCACTGAACCTTTTCCTTGAGGTATATGAGTTGTATCATCATCTAAATAAATGGGATTTAGTTGAACATATTTATAATTCCAAAAATAGTCTCTGTGATAAGTCATATGCTAAGTAGCCCCTATGTCCAATATCCAATCATTTTCAAATGAATCTACATGACAAACTCCTGAAAAAACATATTCATATTGATCATCCTGGTAATCTTGATCTTTTTCATATTGAGTTGATTGTTGAGAATTCGAATTTGATGTCTTCTTAAACTTTGTCAATTGATCATTTCTTGTAAGACAATTTGATGCATAATGATCCATTTTTAAACATATTTTACATCTTACTTGACTAGAATTTCTGCCTCTTCCCGACTGTGCATTATTATTGGGAGGATTACTTTGAAAATTTTGTTGATTAAAATTTCTATGACCTCTACCTTGACCACGACCTCTACCACAACCTCAATTAGAAGACTGATTCTTAAAATTTCCAAAATTTGATTTTTCTCTTCCTTTAGAACTTTCATCTTTAGTGAAAAGAATATCTTCTCCTGATTGTTTTTGTTTTCCAAAAGATTTACTATGTTGAGCCAGTAATTCACTAAGTGAATCAAAAGTCACAGTTGATAACTTATCAGTTATTTGCAAAGTCTCAAGAAAATTCTTATAATATGGAGGAAAGCCATTTATTACAGTGGAGACTAGAAAACTATCTTCAAGTTTAGGAAAACCTCCTTTGATGATTTCCTGGTGAATGTTTTTAATCCTTGAAATGTATTCTAATACATCACCATTGTCTGCTAATCTTTGTTTAAGAAAATTATTTTTTAGATCAACTCTATGAGATGCAACAAGAGTATCAAAAAGCTTCTTTAATAGATTCCAAGTAGACCATGCAGCTTTGGAATTCTCAATATGAACAAACATTTGTTCTGTTACAAAAGAATGTAGCAAAGCAAGTGATTTTTCATCTTTCAAATTCCATTTTGCTAATAAGTAGTGTCAGTGGGATTAGTTGGAGCGATATCATCATCACAGATATCACACCATAATTCATTATAGATCAGAGTGTTATGCATGTGCCGAATCCAAGATTTGTAATTCTTTGGTCCATCAAACTTATATGATTCTGTGAATAGATTGATTAATTTAGACATGATGTTTGTTGCAAGATTTGCAAGTGAATAATCCAAAAAACTCCAAAAGAGAGACACAAGGTGCCAAAAAGAAGGAGTACACAATCCACACAAAAAGATGACTTTTAAGGGCTTGGCCTTGACCCTTTAAAAGTCTCATTAGAAATGGAGTTTGAGAGAGTATTTTATTGGACTCTTCTCAACTTCTAAGCGTTCAAGACTACAATCAAATATTTCAAAGTTTGACCCTTTTTACAAGATAGATAGCCTTTTACAAGCAATAAAATGTTCTCCCCCTTGAACTAAAGTCATCAATGACTTAAAATATTACAACTCAAATGTCTAAAAATAAAAAATAAAACTCTTTAATTTGAAGATCAAATTTTAAAATTCTTATAACTCCACATTTTTATGTTAAAAAATTTTATGGTCCTCAATATGGTCCTCAATCCGGTCCTCATTATGAACAAATATTTTTGCAACGATTTTAGATAATTTAATATCAGTTAAAAAACAGTCCACCAAAATCGCACAGAACGGGATTCAAAAATGAGGACACACAACAATCTTTTGACACGTAGAAGAGATCTGAGGGGGTGAAATCACACTAGTAGATTCACGCAGAAGAGGTCTGCGTGGAGATCCAAATACTCAGGATATTCTTATTGATATGATTATTGTCTTAGATCTGCGTTTGCCTCAGATATTATGTTTTCATATCACAAATATTCCATAGAAATTCGTGAAATTTGTGAGATCTATGTTCGCCTTAGATCTGAAAATTGTGAAATTTGTGTTCTGGTTATGGGCACAGAGAAAATCACCTCATATATGAAAATGGTTATTTCCTCATATCTAGGTTCACGATGGAAATGCAGTAGCAACATTAAACCTCATATCTGCATTCGCATTTTGGTTATGGGCCCACCACGTTCAAATCAACTTTCCTTTTCCAAATCCTATACAAAAAACAACAACCACTGCAAGTGGCGATGGCGATGCAACATAGACAAGTTGTGGAAAAGGTTGAGTGGATTAGCTCTTTGTGCACGAGATCTCCAGAGGAATTTCTTCTCCAGTGGTACCAGATCCAATCCACACATATTTGAATCTTCCTTTTCACTGATATGATGCAGGAGATTCAATCTGATGACTTTATACTAAATTCAGATGTGAACCACGATTGGGTCCTTGATATAGTCCTTGATACAAACCTTGATATAGACCTCAATACAATCCTTGTTACATACCAGGTCTAAAAACTAAAAAGAAATAGAGGATCTACAACTCTGAAATTAAATTTCCAAATTTATGAATAGATCTGAATAAATTTTCACAAGAAATGAGCCCTCTTAATTAATTGAAAAAACAACAGTGCATCTTAAGATCATAAAACAATGCATATTTATAACATATCTGCAATGATCTTGAGATTTACAAGCCTAACTATTGATAAATTTGCATATTTAGAACTATAAATAGTAGAAATAGCTCTAGAAATCAAATCAACAATAAAATGAGAATTATATCTAATATAAAATCAACAAATTGATTTAGAAAAAATTTGCAATGAAAAGACTATTTTTTTCCTTACTTTAAACAACAACATATTACCTCAGCACCATTGCCCTTGAGTTTGAAGAGATCTAGGTTGATGTAGTGGAGACTTCCTTGCTTCCTCAATCCATCACCAATTCTCTTCCATCAAAATTTTCACCATGACTCTAATACCATGTTGACAAAGTGTCCTCAAACACGTAATTTTATTGATAATGAAAAAGTGATTACAATCTGAAGTGAGAACTCATAATCTACTCCTTAACCTCACTTGAAGAAGGAGCTAGTTTATATAGTTCAAATCTAAACTAAAAACTAGGAGAACAACCAATCACATAATGACATGATTATGATATGTGTCCTTTATATAGAAGCTAGGTGTCCTTATCCTAACAAACTAGAATAAATTAATTTCTAAAAACATTTATACTAGAAAATACTTAGACTATAGAACTTTAGGATTATGAGGCTAACTAATCTTATAATATTCTATAGAAACAAATATCATGCAAGCTTACAACTATGTTAAGGGCTTCAAGATTATAATACTCTCTAAAGATAATTTTAACATTGACCTCGTGAAGCATATGCAAGGTTATGGTAGTTTTTTTAGAACAAAATTTAAAATGACCTAAGCAAGGTAAATGTAGGATTATAATTTGAGTAGGGCATATGGAGGCTAAAAAAAATTAGCAATACCCTGAGTGCATATGTAGGCTTGTGGAAACATTTTTTTTAAATAGAACCAAGCATATGCAGGATTATGGCATTTTGTGGGAAAGAAATTTAAAGATATGGGAAAGGCATATCTAGGGTTACAATATATTGTTAAAAAAAAAATACAGACACCATGAGCGCACATATATGTTTGTGGAAAGATTTTGAAGAGAATCAAGAACATGCAATATTATGATATTATTATGGAACAAGTTTGCAGCTAACCTAAGAGTATAATTTCCAAAAGAAAAAAATCTTAGGGTTGTATACCAACCTTTCCTTTAGGACCATCCTTCTTAGGGTATTCAAAGTTTAAGAAGGTTGACCCATGCTTTCTTGTTAGGAGATACTCTGATTGTTGTCCTTCAAAGAGACCCTTATTCAACCCTTGTTGTTCTTGGAGAGACTATATGTTGTCTGTATACTTGAATATAACTTGCTTGTTGATCTTTATATTGAGATTTAGAGAAACCACTCACTGATTGCATGAATAAAAAAATAAAGAGTGAATGTTGGGGGTGGCATGCTCTTCACTTTAAGTTTGGAATGTGGCACTCTAGTGACTTGACACTTGTGCCATCATTACAAGTTAATGGTAATTTTGTCTCATGATGGCCATAGACATTCCTAGTAATCACCCTTGCTATTGTATGTCATGAAATGGCACCTCCCCCCATGTGGAGATCCAATCCCACCTTAGTTTTGTTGTTTTTCATGTGTGAATTTGTTTTGACCATGTGAAATATATATGGTGTAACATTGCAAATTATAAAACGATTAATGTGATAATGAATGTGAGAGATCATATTAGAGTCAGTATGCTTTGAGTTGTATTTGTTAATGTAATGGAGTCATGGTCTCCCTTTTTTTTGTATATTGATATCATCATTGATGTTTGTTGTAGGTTTCCTTGTGCGACTATAAGGGATCTTGTAGATGATTTGTATACTTTCTCCTGTATACTTTCTCCTTTATTTTTTCATATTTCCACAAGCATAGTGATGCTTGTTGTTGAAGAGAGAAATGTTTTTTCTTAAATAAAATGATTGTTGTATATTTCTTGTAGTTTCATGTAGAAAAACTATTAGTTGTAGTTTTTCTTGTAGAATCCTGTATATGATTGTGTGTTGCTCTTGATTGGTGTTTTAAGGATGTTGGAGGGTAGATAAATTGGTATGAAAGTGGTTGTGGGGTAATGATGGTGTATAATGTAAAGTGAAATATATGAAATGTGAAAAAATTGAATAGGTGGATTGCAAGGAATGTGAACATTTGGTTTATTTGGAAATTATCGCTTGACTTGTCTTGCAGAGCTATAGCGAATCTAAGATTATTCTTCAATCTTGTAGGGTTGAATATGATGATGTCTACTGATGATTTATCTAAAGGATTGTATGCTTATGAAATAGAAAAAAATCGTTGCATACCTCATATATGCTTCTTGTTTTGCATGGATATATTTTGATTGTTGTCCTTGTCTTCCTTTGTGCAGTGCTTGAAATACTAGTTGATGTTCTAGTACCTGCAAATTTATTTTTTAATAATTTTTTTCTTTTTCTTTTGTTATTATTTTTTTTCTCAAGGCAATGGTGTTATTTCTAGTTTTCACCATTTCCTTGCCTCATCATTCCTATAGGGGTTTTCATTATGAGGTTATTTATTTTTCTAAAATATAAAGATTCCTTCATGGATTTTTTCAACCAAAGATTTGTCCTAGATGCCTCAGTGAGGTTTTCACCTAGGTATTTTATCCTTTTTTTTCTTCTTTATTTTTTCTTTTTTTTTATTTTTTCAATGTGTGGATGGATTGGTAGCATCTCTTCTTTCAATCAAATTTAAATTTTTTGATTTTACTGTATATGGAAACTCTTCCTTTGTCATGGATTTCTTTTACATTTTGAGTCTAAATCCATTCACCAATAGTGGAATATTTTCTTCATATATGATCTTGATTTGGACTAAGCCATTGTCATGAAATTTTTCAACAGTATGGTCCCATCCATCATGTCATAAAATTTCCCTTGAAGTATTTGAATATGGAGTCATATAGAAGTGAACAGTCTCCTTTAAAAAATTTAGGCTTAATGCACTTATCATGCCATATTTTTCTTTGTGGCTAGACTACTTCATTGTGGAAGAGTGCTTGCATACTATACTCATCTAAGTCATTTAGTTATCGTAACCTTCTTGTTGTGTTGATGAGAGGTCCATATTAAGTTCATATGTTGTCGTTAAAGTGGTAAATTCAAATTCAATGGGAAATATGGCCTTCCTTCTGTAGACTAGATCATAGAGGGTAAACCTTGCGGTAGCATTCCATGTAGTATTGTATTCCCATAGTGTCTCTATCAATTTATTTTACCAATCCTTCTTGTTCATACTAATTTTATTGGTGAGGATGTTATCCAATTCCCTATTATTCACTTATCCCTGTCCATTTTATTGTGGATGATAAGGAGTGGAATTCTTGTGATGAATTTTTTGATGCTACATCATTTTTTATATGATCCTAGAGGTGACCCAAGCCCCTTGATCTATGATTGTCTCAATAGGGAATCCAAATATTGAGAATATGTTTTCTTGTAGGAACTCAGCCACTTTTGTTTTTGTAGCTACCTTCATTTCTTTCACCTCAACCCTTTTGGTCAAGTAATCTATGTATACTAGGATGTACTTATTTTTTCCTAAAGGGGGGTCAATAGGCCCCAAAAAATCCAATCCCCACTTAAAAAAAGGTTTCAATTAGACTTAGGGATGCAAGGGAATTTCATTTCTCTTGGTGGGTTTTCCCATCCTTAGACACTCGGCATAGTCAGAGGTATACTATTGAGAATCCCTATGTAGGGTAGGAAAAAAGTAACTAGCATGCAAGGTCTTGTAGGTGTCCTCTTCGGTGCATATTTTTCTCCACATGGTTCATCATCGCATGCATGGAGGATGCCATGCACCTATTGTAGGATAAATTTACCCTACAGGAGTTACCTCCCTTAGTCTCTTCCTAGACCTAAGACAGAATAGAGATGCAAGCTAAAGACTTTCCTAGATCTAAATCATACATGAAACAATCTCTGAGATGAAAGATTAGAGGACTTACTCGATAGTTCGATGGTTGTCCCTACACACTCCTTGGTCGTTCAGTCCTTTGAATATGTCCTTCACTTTCATGAACGTAGATCTACACACATAAGAGCACCAACAAACACCTCTCAGAAGATCAAATGTAACATGTATCAATCATTGATAGACTTAATAATATGACATAAAGACATTATTATCACCATATACAATCAATTATAAGGTAAAATCATGTGCATATTCTATTAATAAATCAAAAATCTTACAACTTGCAAACAAATAGCTTGATGAAGCCTCTCCCAATTTCCTTTCCCAAGCTCTATAATTAATTTGACATTATAAGTTTACTCTTTCTTTTCCTCCCCTTTTCCCATGAGAGACCCTCAATATATAGGATCAAAGAGATGAGATGGTGGATAACTCTTAGACACTCAAAATAACAAKATTCTCGAGGTTGAATTATGATAAAACTGAGCTTGATCCCATCTCATTGTAACCATCCCTAATTTGAGAGTAACATACCCAATCGCACCCTGCATTCCTGCAAGATGTGATCGGTCGTTATTTGAAAGAGAGAAAGGTGTGCCCATCARWTTGGGTCACGATTTGTAAAATTAYAGCGCGTGACCAAGAAAAGGATGGTTGACATAACTCAGTGTTTCAGCCTGCTAACCTCTAGAGAATATCCATCAGATAATCAGGTGGCACATAACTATATAACAACAACTCATCTTCCCTTACACATGTTCTTATGATATGATCTTGCAATACAATTATATGTTGCACTCTTTCTAACGATATTGCATCTTTCCCTATAGGAAAAATGTTGAGTAAACCTTCCTATTGTTAAGTAGTTGGCTATGTCAAAAAACTAGGAGGTTTGTATTGAAATTGCGAAAAAGTGCTCATATAGAAAATGATCATCTACGATGTCTTCATCTATAGGATTTGTTAATCTTGAAAAAAAAATTGCAACAATATTTTGTCTTCATGTCTTGTCAAGAATGGTTAGATCAAATTGATGTAACAACAAAAGCCATCTAATTGTTCTCCCATCAATATCAGTTTTTTCATTAAATACTTAATTGCATAATTATTTGTGTGTACAAAAACTTGATATTTAGTGACAATCTTTAAATTTTTTGAGAGCATAAACCACTACAAGTAATTATTTTTCAGTATCTATATTGTTCAACTTTGCACCAGATAAATTTTTCTTATAAAATAAACTACATGTGGCTCCTTATCTTTATTTTGAAACAAAATTTCCCCT
>JASDQU010101306.1:27580-55893 GCA_032191745.1 Picea mariana
TGTGTGTACAAAAACTTGATATTTAGTGACAATCTTTAAATTTTTTGAGAGCATAAACCACTACAAGTAATTATTTTTCAGTATCTATATTGTTCAACTTTGCACCAGATAAATTTTTCTTATAAAATAAACTACATGTGGCTCCTTATCTTTATTTTGAAACAAAATTTCCCCTATTGCTTTGTTTGAAGCATCAATATGAATATGGAATGGAAGATTCCATTTGGTACCTTGAAGAGATGAGTTGTTCTTTGATACTTAATACTTTTTATATTGTTGTGTCCAATATAAATCTATGTCTTCGGATAGTAAGGTGAACATAGGAGAAGCTAACTTGCTAAAATCCTTGATGAATCTTTTGCAATACCATGCATGTACAAGGAAGCTTCAGATATCTTTTTTTTTAGAGGGGTAGGCATATATTTGATAATCCTTACCTCATTTTGGTCTACCTCAATCCCTTTAGAAGACAATTGATGTCCTACAACAACCCCCTCATTCATAAGCATATTGCACTTTTCATGGCTAAGGGAGAGATTCATATCTTCACATCTTTGGAGAAATTTATCAAGATTGGTTAATGCTTCTTCAACATCTTTTCCATAGGTTTTGAAGTCATCCATGTAGATATGTACTATGTCATGGATGAGATCTAAAAATATGTTGAGTACATCGCTTTGGAAAGTAGTTGGAGCATTGCATAGACCAAATGGAAGGACCTTGTAGGAAAATGTACCCTAGGGGTAGATAAAGGTAGTTTTATCTTAATATTCAAGGCTGATTTGTATCTGATTATACCCATTGAATCCATCTAGAAATGAAAAGTATCATTTTCCTGCTAAAACATCCAGGAATTGGTCAATATAAGGAAAGGGAAAAAGGATCCTTCCTAGTGGATTTATTCAATTCCTTGTAGTCCAGACATATTGTCCAGTTTCCATTATTATTTGGGATAGTTACTAAGGGTGAAAGCCACTCACTATCAAAAACTAGATAAATAAATCCCATATCTAGAAGTTTTTGCAACTCTTGCTTAACAATGTATTTTAATGCACGATTCATTATTCTCTGAAGTTACCTAATTGGTTTGCAATATTATTTAGTGTGTATGTGATGGATGTATATGGAAGGTTGGATTCATTTCATCTCCCTTTAGTCCCATGCAAAGGATGCAACGTGTTTCTTGAGAACAACCAACAATTTATGTTATTATTTAACAATGAGGATAGTGTTGTTTTTCAATGTTTTAGAGGGATTGAGCAAGGGAGTAAAGAACAAGTTGTTTTTTGGATTGACCATTAGTAATGATCATGTTTCATACTCTAAGGTTGATGTATGCATTTGTTTTGGCCATCTGGGGTCTTCTCAAGATGAGAGGATATCCATTAAACAAGGAATTGGGTTGGAGAACTAAGCAATCAGTGGGATACTTCCAAGAATCAATGGAAATTATTGTGTCTTCTAGCATCCCCTTAGGTTTTATTGTAGACCTATATGAAAGTTGAAGAATAGTAGATGTATGTCTTAGGGATCCTTGGAGGTTTAGTCTCAATATTGTATCTTTAGTCATGACATTTATTTCTACCCCTAAATATATCAAGGTATTTTGGATCAATTTCTCATTAATGCGTACATTCATTAAAAGGCTACCATGATCCAAATACTTAGGAACAACTAGCCTCCCAAGCATGAGATATGCTAATTTTCCTATGACAATGATTGTAGCAGTATGTTTTCTCTTCTTTTCAAGCTTCTTCAAACATTCCTCTTTGATAAGCTTATTATGGATGGGAACATCCTTGACAGCTTGAAGGAGGGATATTTTAACACACAATCTCTTGAGTTCTCCTAAGAGTTCTACTTCTTCATATGTGTAGACTTTCTTAATGTTCAACCTTTTAGGGTAAGGTGGAGCTTGTGGGAGGGTAGGTTGTTGTAACAAGGTATCCTCTTTTTTAAATTCTAATTTTTGTATGTGTTTGGGGGTGAGAGGATCTTGTTGTGCCTTTCATGATCCAAGGTTGATTTCATGAGAATCTAAGGAGTAGGTTTGATATGTAGCATCATTTTTATATACAGGATGAACCTGCTTATTGTTTGGATTAAGGACATATTGAACAAGTAATTGAGGTTGTTTTGGAGGAGAAACATTCTCAGGAGTGTTGTTTGATTGAGGAGGAGGAGGCATCAATGTTGTTTGTTGAAAATTTTTGGGTATCCATCCCTGTGGAGGAATATTACACTAAGGGTTTTGCAGTGGAGGTTGGTTTTGAAATGGTTGATAGGGAGAAGGAACATGTTATGACCTAAGGGGGGCATATATAGGGTTAAATGTATATGATATGACCCCAAGGGGGGGCATGCATGGGGTTAAATGTACATGTAATGTGTAAATATATATGTAATAGGGTTAACCTAATAGTAAAGGGTACTTATGTGTCGTGTGTGAATAGGTATATGTAGATATGATGTATTCATTATTGAGGACGTGTAAATTGTGATGTATGAATGTATTTGGTTATGTGGAGGAGGTTCTCCTATTGCTTAAGGAGTTATTTTGTAACTCACATCTCTTATATATATTGGATTTGTTCTCCACACTCACATTCTATACATGGTGTGTAATGTTTTTCTGTTATGATATTTTAAGAATTTGGTTCATTAAATTTGGTCTCAAAGCATCAATCCTGGGGTTTTTCTTCTCCAAGCAACTCATCTTAGAATTTTCTCTATAACATTTTTTCTTGTATGATTCAAAAATTGAAAATGGGAGGTTATTTAGAAGACATATCAAGGTTTATGTGGTACAAATTTAAGCTTTTGGGTCATTATACTTTCACAGATACATCCTATGGAATATAGGATTTTTGACTCATCCTAAATTCAGTTTTAAACAAGTCATATTAGGATTTTCACTGTAACTTGTGTTATGGGATGATTAAGATATAAAAACTTGGGGATTATTTATAATACATCTCAAGGTATTTTAGGTACAAAGTCTCATTTCAAGGTCATTATACTTTCGTAGATATACCTTGTGGAAGATAGGGTTTTTGGCTAGTACTATAACTAGTCTCAAATAGGTGTTCATCTTCTTCAGAGAGGATCCAAATTTAGTGACACCGGCTATATTTGAAATAAGATAGGCCATAGTATTTTTAATACAATTTTTATAATCATATATTAAATATTGGACACATGTCATTCTATACAAGTTTAGTCTCCAGAAAAGGAAAAAAAATAGCAAGTTTTGGGAAAGTTACCATAACTTTCATTCGGCACATCAAATTTTAGTCAGACCCATGGCATTGCATAGAAGACATATTAGAGTACTACAAGCCAACATTTCAGAAAAAAAAGGGCCAAAATTTAATAAATTCATTAGAAGGAATGTGGGCCATAAGGATAGACTCCAAATTAGTGTTTTCAAAGGTATGTTCACTTAAAACTATCATAACTTTTGATTGGGATGCACGATTGAGCTGATTCAAAACACATTAGAAAGATGAAACATATAATATTATGTTGGAACAAGAATTTTAGCTATTTATATCATTATACTTAATATAATAAGATTGTAAGTTGAGGTTTGGGCTTAAACCTCAATTAATAATCAATGAAAATACCTATATTTACAGGAACTAAAAATAAAGATGAAATAAATCCAAAGGAATGGTTGAGGATGATAAATAATTATTTTTCAAGTCCTTTTTTGGTAGCTCTTACTTTTCAGGGTGAAGCTTCTAAGTGATGGAAAATATTTGATGAATATACTACACTCTACTCCACTTGGAAATTTTTTGAAGAACTATTCTCAAACAAATGGATCAAAGATAAAAAAATGGAGGAGATGTATAAAATTCAAGGGAAATTAAATGAATCAAAAGAAAATGTCTCTAAATTGCAAAAGGATAAGGAAGATATAATAAAATATATTACAAATAAAAATGATAAGTTCGCTAAGATGAAATCTCTTAATGAATCACTCATTAAGGAGGTTAATAACTTAAAGCATGAAAAGAGTAGAAAACCAAAGTGGGAAAATGATGATTCAAGGGAAGATTTGAAAAATAAATATGAAGAGATATGTAGATTATGAAACCATAATAAAAAGTCTATTGGATGAGGTTAAGAGATTGAAATAAGAAAAGAAGAATTATCAAAGTCAAGAAGAAACAAGGATCTTGGATGAAGAATATACCAAAATATGTGAAGAGGAAATTTTCAAGAAGGTTGAGGAATCCAGGTGAATATTGATGAGGTAAAATCATAAATGCAATCTAGAATTGAAGAAGGACATAAGAATTTGATATATGGGTTCACATTGCAACTTTTAAAGGAGAAAGAAGACAAGATTCAAGAAGGTCACCAGAAGATACTTGAAGAAGTTGAAATTCACCTAGAGGATGTACATGGAAAACATTATGGTATTATATCAAAGGCTAGAGTAATCAAAGACCAAGAAAATAGGATAGAGGATTTCATTGTCTCTAAAAGTAAGATAGATGAAATGCTTGTGCAGAGTGAAGGAAAATGATCAAATGTGAAACCATATCGACACCCTCATTACCAAGAAATATTTCAAGGAAGACAAGAAGGTCAATATTAGCATTATCAGGGAAGAAGATGGAATACTTGTCAATATTCATGGAACAAGACATAAAAAAGTTGTTATTCAACAATAAATTATCATAGACCATTACCAACATCTACTACAAATTTGAAGCTTCAACAACAATACATGGAATCAAGGGAAAGAAAATTATGCAACAACAGGCCACAAAGGGTTATGATAAAAAATAATTGATTTTGGATGGATGGAGTGCCATCAATCGAAAGAAGAAAGAAGGAACATATGGAGATCATATTAATTGGTTGCATCACATGCATAGATGATTTTAGGGGCTAAATTTTGCAAATGGGCTAATTTTCCATGGTTTTTCCCAAAAAAAGAGTTGTTAATTTCCATTTTTTTATAAAACCAATTCGCCCAAATTCCATAGAATAAAATTATTTTACCTTAAAAATCGCCAAAATTTTATAGAAAGTATATGAAATCCTTTGAAATTTGAATATTTTTACAAAACTATCGCCTAACATTTTACATTTTGCATATTAAGGACTAGTAATATTAGCCCATGTTTCAACATTTTAATATGAATTTGCGTCCTTAAAATATTCCCTAATCATATGTGAAGCCTGTAATTGAAAATCTTCGAGGAAAAAGCTTTTTGAAGGAGGGTACTATGTTATGACCTAGGACGGGCATATATAGGGTTAAATGTATATGAAATGACCCCAAGGGGCGGCATACTTGGGGATAAATGTACATGTAATGTGTAAATATATTTGTAATAGGGTCAGCCTATGTTCCAAGTGTATAGTGGTGGCCACCCACCTATTCCACTAATTCATAATGGTTCCACATATTGACAATTTTTCTACGATTTTTTGGGTCCCAAACTTCTAGGGCCATTTTGAGGCCCTAAACGATGTTTCTTCTATGCGACAATGCCTGGAATGTAATATATTGTAGATGTTAGGCTAAGTGGAATGTTTACTTATCAGATAGGCCTTTCTAACAGGGTAATGAGCACCCCAAACGGAGATCGTATGCAAAATTTGTGCCCCCGAGAAGTTGATGTATCAACTAACCACATCGGGGCCCACAAACCTTTTGGTGTTTCATCTTTTGGGGTTAGGGTTTTGGATGTTTGTTGTTTTCTCAATGATTATTTATGTTAAAAGGAATTTTCAACCTCTTTGTAATCATCTTCTTGTGATTGATCATAGTCGACACATCTCTATCTTCATAGATAAGCTACCACCATTCTAGCTAGCTTGTGTGCTTTGCATTTTACAGTCTTTTGTATTTGAGACAGTCATTAATAGAATCTGATTTTAACTATATTACTATGCTTCTTGMAAAATATCTATTTGTTTCCTTGTTATATATCTATCTTCATGTTTCTCTCAATATACTTTGGATCAATGGTATCATAGCAGTCTGCTCCTTTTTGTTTCTCTGTGCATATCCCAGACGAGGCTCGACTATCAAGAATTGGGTCTCGAATTGGTTGATATTGGAGAAGAACACTCCCAACGGCCCAAGAAGCCTACCATGGTAGAATAAAAGATATATGATGGAGTAAGAGATACTATCAAACTATTGCTTGAGGAATCCCTCGCACGATAGAGGAACAAGATGATGGATAACTTCAGCCAGATCCTTCAACAGTTGCCAACATCAACATAGGCACCTTCAACTAGTAATCACTTCAAAGGTTTGATGCCCTTTAAGGTACAAGTTAAATTTGATATTCCTTTATTTGAAGGTCAGATAGACGTCAACACTATGGAAAAAGTTTAAATCTGCTAGAGGGTTATTTCTCTACCAAAAATTTTTCCAATAGTGAAAAAATCACCTTTGCGCTCCTTAAGGCCCTTCCCCATGTTATATATTAGTGGAAGACATATTGTGAGCAACATTTAGGAGATGAGTCTTCAAGTTTTTGGTCAAGACCCACTTGGGAATATTTATTTTATTCCCTCAAGGAGAAATACTACCCTATTGGAAACTATGATGACTAGTACATGAGATGGACAACTCTGTGTCAGGAGAGAGATGAGATGATCCCATAGTACACCAACATATTCTATACCTTGCACACAAATATAGGTAATAAAGACTTCAAGAAAAACCTGGTTGTGAAGTACCGCATTGGTCTACATAGGTACATCCAAATATATATGGAGTTCCTGGACATCTCCTCACTAAGAGCCGCTTACCGATATACTTTCAATATCAAGCAAAAGTATAAGTGTGATTTCAATTCTACAAACCCATCATAGAAGAAGCATGGTAAAGTTGGCCCTAAATCCCATAGCAAGGATGGCCCAAACTAAGACAAGTAGTCCAAGCCACAAGAAAAGAAGGGTAACAAGAAGTTGAAGAAGGACATTGGAAAGTGGTGCGAGTTCCATAAAATCCCTTGGCACAACATTGATGATGGTCTCTCCAAACATTCATTGTTGGTTGATATGAAAGCCTCAAATTCATATGTAAACTCAAACTCTGATTCGGAAGAAGATAATTGAAAACATATCATTGACGCAAAACCCAATGTCACCATCACTTCCACAGATGTCCAACTAGAGGAACTAGAGGATCATGAAGAAGGGGAGTGCCTCTTCCACTCACAGACATGGGTGAAGGGGACCCCACTCCACTTGATTATTGACAGTGGTATCTAGAATAATCTAATCTCACTAGAGGTTGTCAAGAGGTTTAACCTAACAACGACACCACACCCTCAACCATACACCATCGGTTAGCTCAACTAGGGTTGAGACATTTGCATCAGCCAACAATGTTTCCTGCACTATGGAATCAAACCCTTCAAAGACAAGGTATTGTGTGATGTTTCCCCACTTTACTTTGTTGATTTTGTTTTAGGACAACCATATATGTGGAAGCATCATGGTTTTTATGAATCTAGGCCTCGTAGTGTCATTATTACTTTGCGAGATCATCCCTACAGGGTACCAGAGCCAGTCCCAACTACCACGATCTCTTCAATCTCTGTGAATCATTACATAAATGTAGTCTCTCATACCAGGAGATTTTTCCTCTTTATGGTCTAGTTAGAAGGTGAACGGAAGGTCACTGCAACCTCTAAAACCTCTACATGTGATATCTCTACATAACATAAGTAGGTGGACAAGATAGTAGAAGAGTACAAAGACATGTTTCCCTTACCTACTGGGGTGCCTTTGCATTGTTAGGTAAATCAATCAATTGATTTGACACCTAGGGTTCTTATACCTAATGGTCCTGTGTATAGGTGCTCTATTATGGAGAATTAAGAAATCAAATGTCAAATTGAAGAGTTGATTCTGAAGGGCCACATTAAACCAAACTCCTCACCTTGTAAGAGCCCGATTGTTCTGTTATAGAAAAAGGATGGTACATGGAAACTTTATATTGATTACAAAGCCTTGAAAAATATCACAGTAAAAAACTGGTACCCAATCCCTCAGATTGATGATCTTTTAGATTAGCTCAAGGGCACTAAATTTTCCATTAATATTGATCTGAATTCAAGCTACCAACATGTATCAATTGAGAAAAACTATGTATGTAAGACATCCTTCAAGTGTAAAGAAGGTCTCTTCGAGTGGTTGGTCATGCCTTTCAGCTTGACCAATTCCCCGATCACATTCATTTGGATGATGGATGATATATTGAGGCCATTCATAAACTCCTATGTGGTTGTATATTTGGATGAAATCCTCATATTTAGAAAAATATGGGAGGAACATTTGAACAAAATTAAATAGGTCTTAGGAACCCTACAACAACATAATTTATATGCCAATTTGGAGAAGTGTTCCTTCAACAGGCAAAGAATTAAATATTTGGGATACAACATGGATGAGAATGGTGTACATGTGGATCCAACTAAGATCTAATTCATCTATGATTGGTCGGCCCTGAAGACACTGAATGAGCTCTAGAGCTTCTTGGGCCTCGCCAAGTTTATTATAGGTTTTTGTTGGGGTTTTCTCATATTCCTTGGGCCCTAAGCCAGGTGACCAAGGGTGGAGCCAAGGCCAAGTTTGTTTGGGCTGCATCACAACAGAAATGATTCAAGGATTTGAAATCTTGCCTCTACTCGACACCAATACTCATTATTCCATATCTTCAACAACCATTTGAGATTGAGACATATTCTTCAGGTTCTGCTATCGATGAAACCCTCACTTAGCATGGGCATCTGGTGGCCTATCATAGTGAAACATTATCTGATTTTGTTCACAGATACCCCACCTACAACAAAGATATGTACTCCATCGTCTAGACATGTCGATAGTGGAATAATTACATTCTAGGAAAGGAAAGGATAATCCACACCGATCAAAGGCCTATGCAATTCATGTAGACACAATGAAAGTTATAGAATGATTGGCATCAAAAGTGTTCACAAATATGCAGCAATACCACTTGAACATCAAGGAAAACAAGGGAAACACCAACCATGTTGAAGATGACCTTAGTTGACCCTTAGTTGTGGCACTAATCAAAATTCTTAAATCTCGTGGGTGTGATACCTCCAGGTGGCTGCAATTGTATAATAGTGACTCTAAATTTCCTGCTACCTATAAGACATTGAGCGTAGGAAAATCAATTCCATACTTTCATCTCTAGGATGGACAACTATTCCATCTGAGCCATATTTGTTTTCCTTCAAGAAAGCATGCAAAGATGATTTGGTAATCCCATTACAATCGGGTGACATGACACTTCAACGTGGAAACAAAAGTGGCAATACTGCAAAATCATTTTTATTGGTTGAAGCTTTGACAAGATATCCGCAATTATATAAGATCCTACACTTCCTGCATCATTTCCAAACCCACCATGAATAAATAGGGGCTATACATCCCTCTTCCTATTCTTGATAGGCCTTGAGATTCCATATCCATGGATTGTTATAAAAATAGGTGTGCTCATTTCACCATAGAAAATATAGCAATATTGTCACCCAACCATAGGCCAAATCCACCTCGAGCACCTTAACCTTGATAGAGAGAATAATTCCATAAGAAAACCCTAGACCCAATAGTCAACCAAGGTAGTGTACCACTCTCCATAGATAGCGTACTGTTGAGGGGTCCTAAATCCCTTTAACTCAACAGTAGGAACCAAATCCACCACCAAGGCCGAATTAGACTCTGCAACATTTAATGGTGGAATGGTTCTCCATATCTTGTGATCCAGCCAATTAATCGATGGTATTTACGTAATGATCAATTGGATGTCTTCTTCTGAAAACTCCTCCTTTAGTTCAAATGTTCTATTTTTGTATTTTCTCTTATAGGTGGGACCGATACAAGATAAATGCTAGTATAAACTAGTTGGGTAACAAAGGGGAAGGAATTAACTATTGAAGAAGGTTGAGTTCATGATAACCCTTCTGCTCAAGCATTCATACAATGATTCTTACACCTACAACAAGCCTAGTACTAATACATTAACCTGTTGGTGTTCCAATTATTGGTTGAGATACGATTATCAGGAGAAAACATACATGCAATAAACAATGGCAAGAAAAATAGTTTCCTTAACTCTAATCACCAATCACATATCAACACAACGATTTACTTTTCATCATTAAAGACAAGAACTATAAAAATATTGAATCAAATAACTTATCAACAGATTCAAAGCCTCTTACTCGTTACAACATCCATTCATGAGATAAAATCAGAAATA
Organism: Picea mariana; assembly: GCA_032191745.1. Lineage (NCBI taxonomy): Eukaryota > Viridiplantae > Streptophyta > Pinopsida > Pinales > Pinaceae > Picea > Picea mariana. Next base: position 37,857 of record JASDQU010101306.1, read on the forward strand.
ATTCTTCTTCAGATCCAATCACACACGCTTTTTATGAAAAACACAACTTGTCTCTGGTCCTAAACAGGACTTCTCAATTAAGTTAGCTTCAAAATAGTTCTTTACAAATACAAAAATGAGGGTCTTTGCAACAACCATCGACCTCTTGTTAACAGGTTGATCCTCCTATTTATAACATATTATTAACTAAAAATAGCTATCAAAAAGTGCAAGCTTAAGTAAAACAAAACATTGCCACATGGTGCTTTCATCGCTCATTCTTCCAAGAGTCATCAAATGGTTTCACTTGAATGGATGAATCTTCTTGTACTCCGACCATTGGATGAAGATATCCTCGCATGTGTTGGCATACGAGAATTTGTGTTGGTCCATTGGGGCTGAAAGGATTTCCTTTATCTCTATTGTCCGTGCTCGATACTTGACTACTCTGGAAGTTAACTGCTGCAACATTGTTTGATCCTTGATCAGGTGTTCCATGAACTACTGCACTTGACCCGACGTCATGTTCACCACCTTTTCTATCTCTGCATCCCACAATGAGTCTTGTTCGACATGTAATTTGACTATGTCATGCAAGTTGAAAAATTCATCGGGTGTGACGAATTCTGGGAGGTTGGTGTCTCTCATCGCTTGGTTGACCTTGGTCCATCTCTTTTCACACTCGGCCCATTTCTCTTGGATTTCCTGATGAGGCTCTTGGGCCATTTTCACCTAGTATTCGACCAACTTCTTTATGCGATCGATGTTGCTATCCCTTAGCACCTGAATGTCATGCTCTTCGGATTCTTGACCCTATTGAATGACACTGATGTAGTTGATCCTCTCCATGCCTTGGTATACTTTCTCATACCAACTTTCCATATATTTGCATGTCTCCAGCACCATGAGGGTGTCTTCTTGGAAATCAACTATTCTTGCAGTGAAAAGGTGTCACTCATTTGTAAATTTATTATAGGCATCCTGGAATTCGTTTCTCAAGAACATCATGGCCTGTGTGGAGTCCTGATAATATTTCACCAAATGGTGTAGATGTTCCATATCCTTCAAAGTAGAAACCAGCTCCTCTTCATCCCTTTTTTCTCTATCCAGGGTGGCATCTATGATTTCCATCCCTGCGTTGATAAGCTTGGAGGTCTTGGCATGCTCCGTGCTAATCAATGTTTCCTCTATGGTGATGAGGATGGAGTGATCTAGATTAAGCCTCCTCTTCTTGGTGGTTTTATTTATGATGTCTTTCCTCTTCCGGTCATAGGAGATGGCTTGTATATCAGCAACCTCATCCATGGGTTTGGGGATTTGTTGATCTCCGCAGGTAAGCATATTTCCCAAGCCCCCGACAGTGTATATTTGTTCAAGAATGGGTTTGTGAACCTCTTATGTGTGTTTCAAAGGTCTAGCCTCTACTTGATTCTCATCGGGAGGCAAAGTACCAGCTGAAATTGAAGCATCAGGGGTAGGATTAGTACTTACTTGATAATTGGTTGTTGAGAGGCCGATTTCCTGTTGTGGAACTTCCTCTTTTTGTTCACTCGACCCTAGCTCGTCCGTTGGGCTACCCACTTGGGTCTCTAGTACATCGAGTAGCTCAGTGTATAAGACACTTTTGACCTCTTGGTAATTATGTGGAAGGCCTCAAATTTGAGCGTCGTGAGCTAGGGAAGATGCCTTCTCGGGCTCATTTAACTCTGTGATCTACACCAGAATCATCAAGGACACCTCCGAACTCTCCTCATCATCATAGATTGTTATCAAGTCATGGAGGGGGTTTGGTGCACTTGCTCTCCCTAATGTTCTTGTTATCTTTGGCTAAGCTAAAACGTCCCTTGGTGATCCGGTATGTGGCGTTGTAACTTCAGGGTTATCTAACCGAACGATTTCTTCAATTTTTATTAATTCTGGGCCACTTGGACCTACCCAACTTTCAACTGGGTTGTCGACAGGGACCCTTTCCATTTATACAAGGTCTGAGTCATATTGAAAATTTTCAATTAATCTTTGTTATTGTTCTATCAGGATCAATCCCCTTGCCTTTTCCTTTGGTGTGATAGGAAATCCCCTGTTCTGCACCGAAGCCACCAGGGGAACCTTTGTTTCCTCTGCCACTCTGATTTCTTCCCTGGCTCTGAGGGCCTCTTGAGCCAACTGTTCTATTGTCATCACCTGTTCATCTAGGCTCATGGCCTTGAACCTGGTCATTTTCGGGCCGACCATCCTTTATACCACCTCGTCCCAATCCTGGGCATTTTCTATGAAGACTTCGCCTTTGAATTTGTCGTGGGCATACGGTCAACAGGATGACACTTGTGAAGCATGTTGCAAGACCAGGCCATCTGGATCGTGCTTGTGGAATTGGCCCGTTGGGAATCTGAACTCTAGTTGGCTCAACCCTTCTTGTTTGGCTTGAGCGGTGTCCTTTACCAAGTAGAAACGTACACGGAAACCATAGGGTATGAACGCACATTTCTTGTCTTTGACCAGGGTGGCGTTGTATCCTTGCAAGATGGTTTGATAGCATATTTCTCCTACTACCAGTTGGTCTGGGACATGAGCTGGTAGGATATTTGGTGCTCTAGTGGCCCCGAACACCTTGATGTAGGTGGCACGCTCGTCCAAATACTAATGGCCTACCTTAGATATCATCTTTTTTGTTGTCGTCGATAGACTTGGGCATTCCTTCTTAAAAATAATAAAATAAATTCGAGCGATGAATTCGTCGCAGATGAGAGAGTAGGAATTATTGTACCTGTTTTCCCATATCATGTTGAAGTAGACGTGGACTGGGAGTTATGCTACATGCCAGCTCAGATTCATGTCGACGAAGATGTTTATGGCACAAATGACATCGAACAAGATTGAATCCATGTAAAATGTTGGTGCTTCTCCTTTGTTTGGTGCCTGGGCCTGCTTCACACAGATGGTCAGTTGCTTGGAGATTATTGCTCCTTAGTTGAATTTGCACCTGACGATCACAACTGTGTATGCCAAAGGCATCCATGCCTCTGGAAACCTAGAGAAATATTTCTCTCTGTGTAATCGAAAAATGAGAGCCACAAAATAGACGTATGGCTCCCTTAATTTAGTTGTCCCATACTAGCTAGTGCTCTGGTTTTTAAACTTCTTGTCCTCCCTCCACCATGAGGCCATCACTTGACTGGTGTCATGGCGTTTGTAGAACTTCAGGACGAAATCTATATTTAGACGCTCCTCAGGGTCTCTGAGTTTATAGTATTTCTAAACTTCTATCGGAAGGAACACTCTGACACACCCACCATTGTCATCGTTGATTAAACATTTATGTGTTTCTGTGTGGTCGATGAGCCACTTCAGGACTTCTATTTAGGGGAAAATGGGGGTTTTTCTTACCACCATATGTAGGTACGACCATCAAATGTTTGGGAACACTTTTTCGTCGAGCGCCCTTACACATGGATCACTGTGTGGGACATATTCTGGGTATTCCTCCCGACTAATATTTTTAAAGATATCCCCCCAATGTGGGAGCACCATATTGGACCCGGTGCTTGCCTCTGTATCGCCAAAGGTCAGAGGTTGGATGAAAACCTTCTTCATTGTTGTCTTAATGACAGGTTCCGGCCTCAGGGCGTATTCTAATTATTTTGTGACCCCTGGAGAAGAGCCTTTGCCTACCTCTGGTTCTTTCAACTTCGGTGCCCTCGGCGATTATCTAGTGTTTGGATTTCTTGGCGGCATTGTCCCTGCAACTTAAAATAAAATTTCAGAGATTGTGTAAAACAAAAACCGGATAACAACACATAAATTATAGCCATGTAAAATTTACAGACTCGGATACATACCTCTAAAGCTTGTTAAAACCTAGTTATTTTGATAATCACGGAGTTGATACAGCCTTCAAGTCGCTCGTCTTGCTCCTTCAGATGCTCCAGAATTCTCTTATGCGCAAAATGATTTCGTTTACAACAGCTCAAGAGAATTTAAACATTGAAGATCTTATCATGTCACATCAGCCATTCAATTTGGGTTATGAGTGAAATTTTAACAAATCTGCCATCGAACCTCTATAACTTAAATTCATCATGGGTTGATGACAGAGGTGCGGGTGGTGATGTGGTATATCGGTGATTTTAAACGACTGTTTTGATTGGCACACAAGGTAGAAACTAATGTGGTATTGGGTATTAATTATCTAATTAAATGCTCAAAATCCGATCGTATGTAATGTTAAAACATCCCATCGTGTCGCTCTCTCAGTGGGTGGATCGGGGGTGTGCTATGAACATTTTCGTTGATAAACTCTTGAAAAAATTTCTTACGTTGATAGATTTTATCGTACATTGCTAACACGACAACGCTTACTCGAAAGTGTGACTCAGACTTAGGGAACCAAGAACGACTCGAGGTAAATCTAGACCGTACGGTTCTCCAATATGGTAAAGACACGTGGTGTTGAATACCAGTGACTTAATTCACATGTATTAATCGAAATCGGGACTTTCCTTAAGTTATTTGTTCTAAAACAAACCTTCGATGGCTGGTGCCAAAAAAGTATCCAGGGTCAACGATCAACGATAAAACTATCAAAGTGCTTTCGGATCATCTCCCTTGAAAAATTCCCTATGCCAAGAATGCATAGGGGATCAGTGATCAGGGGTAAATTTTATCGTGGTTAAAATGTTGGCGATGATCCTTCTAGGTTTCCCCCGGTACCGATAAAGTGCATCGAGGCATTGGTCATCATAAATATCGTTTATCTCTTCTTTAACGTCTGTCCCCCTCGTCTTTTACTGATGTCAAAGGGGAATCATCTATCGGGGATATCCTTATGCAAGACTTGACACAAACAAAAACTTACTTTTGTCGATGCCAATGGAGATCAACGCTCGGCAACTGAGTTTTTCCAAGTGGTTCTTTTCTTTCTTTGAATTCCTTCTGATGCTGACCCTAATAGCGTTCGGTGAAGTTTTTAGATGTTGATTCTTTATTTAGGTGTTTAAGGTCTTTTTAGTCATGAAGTTTCATAAGTTCAAGAAAACCTAAATAGGTAATGAGAATCATGGAAATAAGAAAAGACAAAACATTTTTCAAAAATGAAATCAAATCAGAAAGTGCAGAAGATCAAGTGGTACTAAAAAAAAGTAAAAATTTGAAAAAGGATTTTTTAGGGTCTGTTGAGTGCTCAACACGTACCAAGAAAAAATTCCAAACCATACTCAAGAGTAAGTCCATGCCTAAAACCGAAAATAAAAGTTGCAGTAGTTGCAGTTGCAACTACTCTCCAAACTTTCACACTTACTAAATTTCTACAGTTGTGAGTTGTGTGTGTCCAAATGAGCTCTGGAATCATGTATTTATACTACTCTTCCTTAGTTTTCTGGGTCAAATTATATTTATGGAGGAAAAATAATCAATATTAATTATTTTCTTTAGCTGACTTGTCTTCTAGGGTTATGTCCAATGCTTTAGGATTTCTTCTTGCTTTCCAAAATATTCTAGTCTTGTCAGGGTTACACGTGGAGGTTTAATACCTCCTGCAACTACCATAATATCATCACTCCCTCCTAGATAGGAAGGTATTAAAGGTAATGGTATTGAGCAGAAACATACCATTCAACCAGTAGCATCATTATAGCCATGCAGGCTATCTCATGATAAAATCACAAGCACCACCTTCACTATCAGTATCATCTGATAGCATCAACTGCATCATCTCTCGAAGCCATACTCTAGCTGAGTAATCAGGCATGATGTTGAATAAGTCACTCACTCCAAAGAGTCATACAAGAATCATTATTCTCATATGGACATATGTCCTAGAAGAATAATTGTTCCAATTAGATGTTGAAAGCCTCGTCATGGGCTACAAGGACTATTATTCTAATCCACACATACATCCTAGAAGAATGACTGTCTCAGACCATTTTCCATAGGAATAATGTCTGTACACCAGTAATCAGTCCTTCTTGGACCATTCTCCATCTGGAGAATGTCCGTCCACCTTCACATTGATTATCCATCTAGATGGAAATCATCTCCAACACTAGAGATAGTCTCCATGCCAATCAGAACAATGCCATCCAATAGAACACAATTATGTCTATTCATAGTACTATACAACTACTATCCAATGGTACACAACCACACCAAGTAGCACAAGACTACTAACCAGTGACACATAGTCACAACCAGTGGAGCACATCCACCACAATAGCATACAACTACTATCCAGAGACTTACAGTCTCCACAACAATCATATCATCTAATAACAACCTGCATAAAATAATATCATGATATAAACTGAGTCAAATGGTCCATTCTTCCACTCACATCTGTGAGATCTGGAAGAGCATCTGCCCTCAGAAAGTAAAACATCAGCTATGGGATACTTGGACTATTCTTCTTAAGCATAGAAGAATAACTATCCCTAATTTCTGAGCCTGGACCATTCACCTAACTGGGCCATTCCTCTGGCACTAATCATAGTGCAACCCAGAGAGAATGATTCTGCCATAGGGAATGACTATCCATGATTGTTGAACCTAGACCATTCACCTAAATGGGCCATTCCTCCGGCACTAATCATAGTGCAAACTGGAGAGAATGAGTTTTCCCTAGGGAATGATTGTCTGAACCATTTCCTAAGGAAATGATTTTCCTACACCAACCTCCAAAATAGATCATTCTTCGAAACTGCTCACAATTGTGAACTTCGAAAGAATGACTGCCCAATGAGGTGAACCATTATACTTGACCACTTCTTAGAATGACTTCCAAGAAGAATGAATGTCCTAGACCATTCCCCCACACTGGCCACAAGGGGAATTGTTGTCTATGGTACATCAAAAATCTATCGAACCATTTTCATTACAAAAATGACTGTCTGATCTGTACCATTTTCTGAATTGGAAAATGCCTATCCATCATAAATATCAAACCACTTTCCAAACTAGAAAGGAACTGCCCATTCTAGACCATTTTCCAAACTAGAAAATGATTGTCCATGAATCAATAACATATCAGTGCTCCCTCCTAACCTGGGTGTAATCACTTCCTTTTCCAATAAGGAGGTCATCTCCACAAGCCCCATCTATTCTCTTAAGTACACACTTTTAATATTTGAATAGATGGATTTATCAAAATATCTACTATTTGCTTGTTGGTGGAGATATACTAGAGAAACACTTATTTCTTCTGGACTTTGTTAGTGTTCTATAACATTAGGAGATATGATGATTCAGATATTATTTGTGGGTTTCGTGATGAAATTCCTGGCTTGTTGGCCTGATTATCTCCTCAAACAAATTTTCCAATTTTATGTCATTAGGTGATAGGATGGTCATTAGATGAACCAACTTTGAATTTTAAGTGAAAAAGTCTTTAAATTAAGTTTTAGACTTGTCTTCTCAAAAAGTGACGAGTTTTTACTTTTATTAGAAAAAATCCAAAATTCCACTTTCGGCAGCTAAGGGCCATTTTCCAAAGCATTCTAAGCTGCTGAAAGTTGTTGCTTTTGGTAGAAAAAACAGCATGTGACATCTTTCAGCAGCAAAAATGACATGTGCGAGCTGCTCTAAGCTACTGAAATGCAGAATTTCTCCAACGGTTGGCCTGTCCCATTGGACTCTCAAATCGTCGATAGTACACATGCCATCATCATCTCGAGTGTTGTCGAAAAGGACTAAAGGAGATCAGATCATGATCTGGGCGATCCATGTTTGGTTATAATGGTTTTTTGATGGTGTTTTTTAAACCGTAAACCTATCAAATCTAAGACTATTGCTATTATTTTGGATATGCCATTATCCAATATCCTTAACCACTCTTTCTTTCACTTAATTGATCACATGGCTCACTTGTTACGCTCCTAATCGAATATTGAACTACCATCATGATTTGAAACCCTTTTTTTGCCAAATGTATTTCAAAATCCAGTCTTCCATTGAAATATCTCCCTCATATCCCGCAATTTCTTTTGTTGAGGCTTAATTCATCCTCCATCAATGCTTTTTGTCTCCCCAATCCCAATTCCATTGTATTGCAGGTGTTGACTTTTGTTTTGCAGATGAAGAAGGGAGGATCTCTGCTCAAAAAGGAGCTCAATGACATAACATATCTGGAATCTCACCCTGAGATTCACTAGATGTTCAAAGATGTTGTTTGCTACATATATTGTGAAAAACTACAAGGCTTTCACTAAGGAGTGGTTGAGGAATTTGGATTAACCTTTAATGGAGCCAAGGCTAGAGTGGGAACAATTGAGTTACAGGTTAATGAATCCATTGTTGTAGCAACAACATAGATGCCTAGGACTGGTGAAAGATGGTTTAAATCAACCATTACTAAAGATATCGAGTTCAGGTCTTATCTCTAGCCTAAACACAAATAAGTTGTTTGGAAGAAAGATACCCCTAGATCCTACTTGGAGGAAAAGTGGCAACACTTTCTCAAAGAAATCCAGGTATATATTACATGTGAAGGCAGATATGGTAGAGTAATGTTCTACCATTTCAAGCTCATGAACCATTTCAAAGGAAGATGTCCTTTGAATATGCCCTTCTACCTTCATAGAAGTTTGACAAAAATGACACACCAAGTCCAATCCAAACCTATCAAGGTGCAGGGTATGATTTTCCATCATAGCCTTATCAAACTCATAGTGCTTGATGAATTGCAGAAGAGGGATAAGAATTGGGAGTATCTTCTTTTCTGGGGTGAATTTGAACTAGAACCCTGGCCTAAGGACAAAAAGAAGACTTCATCCACTAAGTCTTCAACACCACAGAGCAGTAAAAGGAAAAAGAGGGCCATTTCCCCAGTAATTGCAGAGGAGACAGCCTCTTCTTGTAATTCCAAGAAAGCCAAAAAGATGCTTGATTTTAGCAAAGCTACAGAAGGGCAAATTAGTGCCTCTAGTAAAAAAAATTTGAATCTTTCTTATACAGATTCAGAGGAGGAGGTAGAGCTTATAGAAGAAGAGATACCCGAGCAAGCATCTCCTGAATAAAAAAAACCTGGAGTCCAAAGTTTTGAGCATGAATCCTCTGATCCTCAAACTCCTGAAGAAGCAGCTTTTTCATTTGAAGCTCAAGATCTAGAGGTCCCTGAAGCATCAATAAGAAAACACAGCAAGGCCAGAAAATCATCAAAGATTCAAAAGCTTCAAGAAGAGATATCAGAGATGAAGTTTCTTGAGAGGGTCATTAAATCCAAAAACCAGACTATAAGAAACACATCAGATGAGGTAAGAGATTTTTTTGAAAGGTTAGCTAAAATGCATGTAAAGGAATAGAAGAGGAATAAGAAATTGYTCAAGGAGAATCTTAAGTTGCAAAAAAYGGTTAGATGTTTAAAGACCAAACTAAGGCTTAAAAAGCCTAAGTCTATAGCTCATCCTAGCCTAGAGAATCTAGCAGAGGCTGCAAAAAACCTAAATGAAAAACCTTCAAACTCAAATCTCTGAAAGAATTCCAGTTTTTGAACTATTCTGAAGTTTTTGTAAGACTATGGTTTCGGCAGCTTATTCRTTTTCCTCAAGCCATTGTTAGCTTCCAAAATCTCTACTTTCGGCAGCTAATCCTACTCGGTTTTATAYCGGTAAGCCACCGAAAGCGCAGAAAATGGAAGAATGTTTATCTTTTTGCTTAGATCGAAGATTTTTGGTTTCATATCATTTGGAAGGCGTTCCAAATAAAGGATAAAAATTTAAAGGATACAGATCACCATCCTTTTCCAGTTTTTGAGGCATATGCTAAGGAAAGAAGGTTAAGTGGATTTTTAAATTTTTTGTAAAAAATTGCCTATTTGTCAAAACAGTATTTCAAAGTGCCTTGTCATCACTTTGACAATTATTGAATATATCAGATATTGCTGAAGCTGTCAAATATTTTTGAAGACTTAGTTTTTATAGGTTTGACCTTTAAATTAGGACTTGATCCTACATATCATACTATTTTTTATTTTATTCTATTTTAAGTATTTCAGATCCATTTTTATAGGATCTTGAATTGTTATGTAAAGGCTATAAAGCCTATAACTTTTAAGACAGAAAGTGTGAGACTGACAGGAAAGGATGGCATGGGAATGTTCCCATCCATTGTAGAAATGTTTCAAATCTATAAATGACTTTTATGAATGAATACAAAGGCACTATATTTCCAGATTCCTGTGTTGTGTTTAAGTGGTGAAGTTTTTCCCTGATGTAACACGTTACTTTCCTATTTCGCATGCTTTTTCTTTCTGTATTGTCTATGAGAAGATAATGTGTAGGATTTTTTATTAACACCATGTACTAGCTCGAAACAATATTTATGTTTTCTTCCAATTTTGAAATGTAGAATTCAGCTATACTCTTCTCTACATTTGAAATGAATTTCAATCTATTCTTCTCTTCCCATTTTATAAGCTCAAAAATTCCACTAGCATGATTATCTTGCCTGGTCACATTTTGTTTTAGTTATTCATTCATCTATTGTCTTAATCATTGACTCCATTTTTCCCAATGGTCCTTTTTGTGTCTCAACCAAACCAATTCAAAAATCCATAAACAAACCCATGTTCTGCATAACTAGCCTAAGATCCATACTTGAACAAAGTTATATCAGACAGAGAAATCCCTCTCTGAGTTTTGGAGGGCTAGATCCAAGACTCAAAGAGGTTTTGATGTTGCCTCTGTGACTGCCTCCATAGCCTTGGGAAAATTACAGAGTACTAACAGAATGACAACCGTACTGGGGACATTTCCCCAGTAGTACACTTCAAATTTCCAGATCTGATCACTGATGGTGGACAGTGACCAAACAAAAGAAGGATGAGATCATTCACCTCGTGACTCCAATATCCATATCAGTTCCAATTTGAAGACTCCACTTGAGGAAGGACCTGAAACATGGCAATGCAACCTAGAAATATCAGGTATTCGAACTCAAATTGTATCCAAGATATCGTTGGCTTTATCTGTAATTGTATTCTCACCTATTATAATCCAGGTCAAGAATTAATTTTTGAAGCTCATAATGATCATGATCAAGATGAAGAACCTCAAAGGATTCATCCTTTACCTATAGCTCTGGTATACACTCCCATATCTATAGATATTCTAGTAAGACACAAATATCAAGCTTCCTCTCCTCCCATGGTTGAAATTTCAGTTAACCATCAGCCTGTTGCTTTACCGCCTACAGCTGCAAATATCCCAGATAGATACAAGCCCCTAGATTTTCCTCCTATTCTCCATGACTTCCCTTCCAATTATAACAATAAGCTACCCAGATTTGATGGAGAGGATGCTAATATCACTGTTGAAAAACACATCCAGAGGTTTGAATATTTCCTTGACCTTTATGAGGTTGAAGATGACGATGTCTATATCAGGATGTTTGCCTTGTCTTTACAAGGTAAAGTTAAAAATTGGTTTTAAAACCTTCCAACTGCAACCATTAGAAATTTTCATCAGTTCATGCAAGTTTTATTAGATAGGTGGGTGATCATGGGAAATGTTTTCCTCATCCTAGAACAGTATGACCACTTGAAAAGAAATCCAGAGAGATAGTACAACAGTTATCAACTAGGTTCAATAAGGTGTATCATTCAATACCTGTGGATGTAAGGCCACCTCCTAGTTTAGCTCAATTGAATTACCCAGATGCCTTTGATCTAGAAATGACATTCCAATTAAGAGAAAGAGACACTGCAACCCTTGAGGAAATGAAAAATGTTGCCGTTGACGTAGAATCTAATCTGTTATACAAAAGGTCCAAGCTAAGAGAAGAGGAAAAGGCCAAAACTCAAAAGAAGCGAATGACACCTTCAAAAGTGAAGCTAGACATCCTGGCCAACACTGTAAAAGAGATGATGCAGGAAATTAGTAGCAGAGAGGAAATTGTTGTTCAAGGACCTTATGTCCCATTAATTCCATAAAGGGAAAGGATCAATGTCCCCAAACACCTTGTAGCCTAGCCTCAACATTTTGATTCACCCAACGATTACTTCATGTACTCAATCCACGACACAGTCGAAGATGAAGTTCAAAATCAGAAGATGGAGGAAGATTCTCCTGATATGATATGCATGTTCAATGGAATTTCATCCATGGATGATTCACCCAAGCTTGATTGGTGCGATGAAAATTACAATCACAATGCAAAAAGTCTTAGGGTAAGTGGACATACTTTACCCTTATGCTTCTCTTCTTTTAAATTTTTGAAGGAAATTTCTGAACAAGTGATAAATATCAAAGAAGGTAAATTTTTTGATGAGATAGTGAAGGATGTTAGTGTTGAGAAAGAGGCTTTTTCAGATCTAGGATTACAATATCCAAGTTTCTCTGATTTTTGAAGTTTAGGGGAAAATTCAGAGCCCGAAACAAAATTCGAAACATGGGAATGTAACTCTGTACCATTAGATGATAATTCACTTCAAATTATGAAGGAGGAAAATGCAGAAAATTTTCAAGAAAATGCAAGCTACTTGCCCCTATGTTTTGCCTCACTCTTGAGAAAACATTGCAAGCAGATTGTAAATAGTAAGAAGGAAGAATGTTCTAATGCATCAATTGAGGAAAACAGGGGAGATACAGAATTTGATCCAAAGGTGCAGCCCCTAAGCCTTTTTGAAGGTCAAACCTCAGATGGAATCATGAAGCCTAAAACAGGTGATGAGATGATCCATTTTGATTCACTGCCTCTGTTCTTTAATTAATTTCAAATTTTGATAGGGAATCTTGGTTAGATTCTAGTTGAAAGTCACAGTGTAAGCCATGAAGTACCAGTAGAGCCAATGTCACCATTATCTAAATAATTTTATGACCCGATAGCTGATATTTTGGATAATGTGTGTTTTCAAAGTCTGGTTTCATTTACTCCTAATGAATTAAAAAATTGTTATGATATGGATATGATCAGACGGTCTTCCCCATTGTCTGGTTCAGCAGAAATATTAGTGAAAAACCCATCAGATGAAATACAAACACATATTGAAATGTGTAAAGACTGGAAGACCTCATGTGAAACATAAGGTCAGGAGATGGAATGGAATGATTCCAAATGCCAAGAAACGACTCAGGTCTATTTGGACACTATAGATATCTATATGGAGAAATTTTTCATGGAAGGGCCACAATACATTTTCAGCAGTTCAGTGGTTTTTCAGATTGATCAATTTTCATGTAAGGGAGATCGGGATGGAAATCCCTATCACATATCATTACCAGATCTACATCTGAGTTTGGTGAAAATCAATAGAAGAGGCCAAGTTTCATAATCAATTTTTGACTAGTTATATTGGATATCTCATATTGATTAGGGTCAAGCATTCTCAGGATTAGAATAGGATGTATGTATATAAATAAGATCATCAGATCAACGTTTTTATAAGATTTACCATATGCAAATAAGCTTTTTGGGCAAGTATGTGGTTTATTTTGTTTTTTGTTTTACTTCAAAGACTCAGACAAGGGAAGAATAGATAATCACCTGATTTCTAGTCACAAAGGTGCAGGACAGATCAAGATACAGGTTGTGGGGTCGACCCAATGGATAAGGAACTAATTTACGAATCTGGAGATATGAGATTTTTGACACCTCCTCAGGAGCTGCCATCCCCAATTGGGGCCTATGTTAGTTTCCTATAACGACAGGAGATATGATGATTCAGATATTATTTGTGGGTTTCGTAGTGAAATTCCTGGCTTGCTGGCTTGATTATCTCCTCAAATAAATTTTCCAATTTTATGTCATTAGGTGATAGGATGGTCATTAGATGAAGCATCTTTGAATTTTAAGTGAAAAAGTATTTAAATTAAGTTTTAGACTTGTCTTTTCAAAAAGTGATGAGTCTGTACTTTTATTAGAAAAAATCCAAAATTTCACTTTCAGCAACTAAGGGCCGTTTTCCAAAGCATTTTAAGATGTCGAAATCTATTGCTTTCGGCACCAAAAACAACATGTGTGAGGTGCTCTAATCTACCGAAATGCAGAATTTATCCAACGGTTGGCCTGTCCCATTGGACTCTCAAATCGTCGGTAGTACACATGCCATCATCATCTCAAGTGCTGCCAAAAAGGACTAAAGGAGATCAGATCGTGATCTGGGTGATCCATGTTTGGTTATAATAATTTTTTGATGGTGTTTGTTTAACCGTAAACCTATCAAATCTAAGACTCTTTCCATTATTCTGGATCTACCATAATCCAATATCCTTAGCCACTCTTTCTTTCACTTAACTGATCATGTGGCCCACTCGTTACGCTCCTGATCAAATATTAAATTACCATCATGATTTGAAACCCTTTGTTTTCCAAAACTCAAAATCCAGTCTTCCATTGAAATATCTCCCTCATATCCGGCATTTTCTTTTGCTAAGACTTAATTCATCCTCCATCAGCACTTTTGTCTCCCCAAGCCCGATTCCATTGTATTTCACGTGTTGACTTTTGTTTTGTAGATGAAGGGAGGAGCTTTTCTCACAAAGGATATCAATGACATAACATATCTAGAATCTCACCCTGAGATTTGCCAGATGTTCAGAGATGTTGGTTGATATAGATACTGTGAAAAACTACAAGGTTTTCACCAAGGATTGGTTGAGGCATTTGGATTAACCTTTGATGGAGCCAAGGCCATAGTGGGAACAATTGATTTACAGGTTAATGAAGCCATTGTTGCAACAGCAATAGAGATGCCTAGGACTGGTGAAAGATGGTTTAAATCAACCATTACTAAAGATATCGAGTTCAGGTATTATCTCTATCCTGAACACAAATGTGTTTTTTGGAAGAAATATATCCCTAGATCCTACTTGGAGGAAAAGTGGAAACACTTGCTCAAAGCAATCCAAGTATATATTACATGTGAAGGTAGATATGGTAGAGCAATGTTATACAATTTCAAGCTCATGAACCATTTCACAGGAAGATGTCCTTTGAATCTACCCTTCTACCTTCATATAAGTTTGACAAAAATGAAACACCAAGTCTAGGCCAAACCTAGCAAGGTGTAGGGTAGGCTTTTCCATCATAGCCTTATCAAACTCATAGTGCTTGATGAATTGCAGAGGAGGGATAAGAATTGGGAGTATCTTCTTTTCTGGGGTGAATTTGAACCAGAATTCCAACCTAAGGAAAAAAATAAGACTTCATCCACTAAGTATTCAAAACCACAAAGTAGTAAAAGGAAAAGGAGAGACATTTCCCCAGTAATTGCAGAGGAGACAACTTCTTCTTCTAAGTTCAAGAAATCCAAAAAGAAGTTTGATTTCAGCCAAGCTATAGAAGGGCAAATTAGTGCCTCTAGTAAAAAAAAATTGAATCTTCCTTATACAAATTCAGAGGAGGAGGTACATATTATAGAAGAAGAGATGCCTAAGCAAGCATTCCCTTAATAAATAGCACCTTGAGTCCAAAGTTTTGAGAATGAAGCCCCGGATCCTCAAACTCCTGAAGAAGCACCTTTTTCATCTGAAGCTCAAGATATGGAGGTCCCTGAAGCATCAATAAGAAAACATAGCAAGGTCGACAAATCATCAAATATTGAAAATATTCAAGAAGAGATATCAGAGATGAAGTTTATTGAGAGGGTCATTAAATCTCAAAACTAGACTATAAGAAACACATCAAATGAGGTAAGAGATTGTTTTGAAAGGTTAGCTAAAATGCATGTAAAGGAACAGAAGAGGAATAAGAAATTGCTCAAGGATAATCTTAAGTTGCTTAAAATGGTTAGATGTTTAAAGACCAAACTAAGGCTTAAAAAGACTAAGTCTATAGCTCATCCTAGCCTAGAGAATACAACAGAGGCTGCAGAAAACCTAAATGAAAAACCTTCAAACTCAAATATCTGAAATAATTCCAGTTTTTGAAGTATTGTGAAGTTTTTGTAATACTGTGGTTTCGGCAGCTTATTCATTTTCCTGAAGGCGATGTTAGTTTCCGAAAGCTCTACTTTCGGCAGCTAATCCTACTCTAGTTTATACTGGTAATCCATCGAAAGCGCAGAAAATGGCAGAATGTTCATCTTTTTGCTCAGATTAAAGATTTTTGGTTTCAAATCATTTGGAAGGGGTTCCAAATAAAGGATAAAAATTTAAAGGATTGACGCAAGTCTGCCCTCGCCGACACGGTCTCTCTCACTAGGACCTTCAACAACACGGCCCGAAGAGTTAACAACTATTCTGACTCCCTCAGGAGTCTTTTACCCACAGTACATTTCTCAGTGATCTCCCTTTCGCCAGTTGGGAAATCGGGTTTCGCAGATTCACGAACCTTATGTGCACCTCCCGTGCAATATGAAACTCCGAGTCCTGATCCTTGATGTCAACAGTCAACACTTATGTGTATCGAGGATTTCCCTATCGGGAAATCGGCAGATGAAATATGGCGATTTACTCACCTTTCAAAACCCCGAACGCCGATGTGCGATGCCACGTGCTATCCTCCGCTCCGTCCCCGTGGAACCCGTCGCAACTCGGGGCTTCGCTATTTCTCCGTACTCCCTTTGACTTCGAAAATGCCAAAGTGTCGAGTCCCGACTCCTCGGGATCTCGTGCCACCTGTCCCTCGAATGATCGACGGCTCCGATTAAATCGGGAAATCGCAACCCGCGATTTCGACGGGCATGCAACTCTTTCACTCCCCAACCCCGATATGCCGATATTCGATGACAAACGGATTCTCTCGTGCACCTGCGAGTTAACCCCCTCGCAACTCCTCCACGATCTGATGGTTTGCAGGATTTCTTGACTCTCCACAACAAATTCAAGTCGTCGATTCTCTTCCTCTTGAAGAGTTCTCCACTTCACCACCTTCGTCCTCGTTGAGCGAAGAAAAGGTACTATCCCTCCTGAGCTTTTACCAACTTTCCACTCAGAATCACTCTGATTTCAATTCTTCCATAGAATCACATACGCAGCATATGAAAGAATTACGTAACAAGAAGCAAATATGCACAGGCATAATTCCAACAGCACASAGAGAACAAACACAYMCATGGAATTGAACTTCAAGACTTCCCTGTTCTCCTCTTCCCAGGCTTGCCTCTGAGACTTCAATTCAACCTGTTCTTTACCTGCACGGTTCAAATAACTCAACACAACTTCTGGGCAAACAAATATGAGAGTTTAACTGTCCAGCCTCCTCAAYGCACTCTATGCAAAGAAATTCCATTGCACTCTATGCAGGAAACTTCTGGCTTAGACAGAGAAACGATTGAAACTCATTCCCTCAGATTTYGAACCTGCCATGCAATCACATATGCAGCATATAGACAATAGGCAAAACAAGAAGTAAATATGCAACAGCATAATATCAACAATACACAGAGAATGATCACAGCCATGAAATTGAATCAAAKMTTTCCTATTAATTCAATATCTATACATGGGGATCCTTCAGCAGTTCTCTGCTTGCTCCCTTTTCTCTCAATGCTAATGCTGAATAATCCTCCTACAATGTTACAAAGGAGGGTGCCTATATTCCGTTTTCCCTCTCGAAAGCCAAAACTGTCTAATCTATAGTTAATTCCTATCTAACAGCATTAAAACTATTAAATGCCTTCTTATCTACAATACAATACAAGTGCGCTTCATATGAATGCTTTCATTCAAACGACAGCGCAACAATATTTTCAAAGTAATTCAAAAATGTATGTGCTGGCGCTGTCCAGCTATTCTTCTCTTTCCACGCGCTGGCTCGCTTGATGAGATGTGGATGCTCCTGCATCAAGGATACAGATCACCATCTCTTTCTAGTTTTTGAGGCAGATGCTAAGGAAAGAATATTAGGTGGCTTTTTAATTTTTTGGTAAAAAATTTCTTATTTGTCAAAACAGGATTTCAAAGTGCCTTGTCATCACTTTGACAATTATTGAAGATATCAGATATTGCTGAAGATGTCGAATATTGTTGAAGACTTAGTTGTTAGAGGTTTGACCTTTAAATTAGGACTTGATCCTACATATCATACTAGTTTTTATTTTATTCTATTTTAAGTATTTCAGATCCATTTTTATAGGATCTTGAACTATTATGTAAAGGCTATAAAGGCTATAACTTTTAAGAAAGAAAGTGTG
>JASDQU010101306.1:56228-67457 GCA_032191745.1 Picea mariana
TGAAATATTTACAGCAAAAACAAACATATATACATACCAATATTCACAATTGTTTACAATGAAATAAAATGTTTCCTTGATCCATTTGGAGTGAGCGGAATATGGTGAAAATAGATTTTATATTAAATATTTATTAAAATATGCATGTACATCATCATTTAGTACTTTTATCCGGCCTCTTCTTCTTATCTCTATAGTCCCTAATCATTTCATCAATATCTATGTCTTCGTTCTCTGGGTGCTCTTCAAAATCTGATTGTGATTGTGTCCTCTCACGCAGAGCACACCTAGTCATGTGGTACTCACGGTGTAATAGAGGTCGTTATGATGAGGCATCACCTACAAAAGAAAAAAATACAAAATTTAAATGGCTAGTTTTTAAATATCATTGAACTAGTTCAGTAATATTAAAAAACACACCTGCTATGTCGTTATTTACCTAATGCATTGGTCGGCACTGTTGGAATGGTTTCCCTTGCGTGATCCTCTTCAAATGTATGAACCTAAAGTACAACATTATATTCCATTGAGACCATAAACTTTATAATGACAATCATAAATGTATAAGTAAAAAAAATAGAAGTACAAAATGTATAACTACGAAATTATTAAGTATATGATTAGAATAAAACCATATTATTGTCATGTGCTAGCTCAGTCATAGCACCATCGTGGGGCTGCACCCCCGTAGAAAATTGGGACTGCATGGGAGAACCATCTTCTAGTTTCAAACTGCTATCAACGCACTACTCTCCAATACTAGTGCGTTCGTTGACAATGTTGCTCCCCTTATTAAAACAAAGTTGTAAATATTAATAATACCCAACATGACTGTATTATATTAATAATAAAGATTAATGTGGATTGAAAATTATTTACCTTATCCTGCAAAGTGGTTCTTGGTATCTGCCCCAATCTTTTTCGGTGTTCAACTACAACTTTATAGTCGTACTTGTAGCCAAGTTGGAGGTCTTCCTCCGTGGTTTCAATAACAAACTCGTCACCCTGCATTGCATAAGTGTATGCATTTTTAATGTTATTCACTACAATTACCTAAAAGTTTTAAGGCGATATAGATAAGATATTTAGGTACTTACAATTCATGATTGACACTTCAAGTAGCCGCCCTGGCCTATCCTGAGATGGATACATTTGGAAAGCCTTGCTTTTGTTCCCTTTGATGTGTCAGTCAACCTATCATCAAAAGTTTCAAGTATGTTAATATATACCACAATTTTATTTACATCTAAAAAAAATTGAATGTATTGAATTGAAATTGTAATTTACCTTCTGGGACCAGAGGGTGTTTTTCCTTCATTTGTCAATTTCTTCTCTTTTGCATCCTCAACGAGGGCCTTCCACTCCCTCTCTAGAATCATCAGAGGATGCTCGTACCTATCATTTTATTTCAAGTGCTTCCTATATTTTTCTCACGTATATTTTAAATATTGGCCAGCTGCGGCGGTTGCAAAGGTCCTATTAAATGTGTCTACACAAAAAATGCTTTCGAGATAATCCATCAATTCTTTTTTGAGGTTTGAATTCTGGGAATTCCACCTCTCCCGTATGGTGGGCCCAAAAATCAACAACTCCTTTGATCCAGATTTAGGAGCGGAACGAACTGATTAACATATAGAATACAATAAACACAGAGATAGGAAGAATAACACAAATATCCAGTGAACAATATCTTCTATTAAATAATGAAATAGGTTGAAACTGTAAAACTACATAACTGAAACTTGCTCGAATGGTGGTAGCTATCTTTGAGAAGAGATGTGGTTGCTACGTGCATTCTTCTAAGAATAATTGATTAAAATGAGGCTCCAAAGGCCTTTTTGATATTACTCATGAATGCCAAAACCCTGGACATCCAAAAACCTAACCCTAGAAGGTGAAACACCAAAAGTCATGTGGGCCCTATGGGTAAGTTGGTGTAATTTGGTACCTCAACTTCCAAGGGTCGTAACTTTTGTATACGACCTTCATTTTAGGCGCGTGATAGCTCGTTGGAAAGGTCTTTCAGAGAACTGCACATTTCTTCATTAGACTTTGACTCCATCTATAGTTTGAATGTGGTGAGCCAAAAAAGCAACATTTGGGGCCCCAAAACAACCCTAGAAGTACAGTAAGATGCGATGACATGAAAACATACAAAATAATCCAGTTGGATTAGGTGAGAGGCCGCTCGTATCCACCTGGAGAATGTGTGGGGATTTAGACAGACCCAAAAGTGTAGAACTCACAATTATAAAGCAGTACAAAAGAACGTGCTGAACAAAAATAGACATGAGGAGCCAGTTGGAATAGGTGGGTGGCCACCAATATCCACCTCGATCAATCCTCACCCCTTAGGAAGCAATGGTATCCATTGCATTGAGTTACCCCATTAGGTGAGGGAAATTCTACTGGATTTGGCCTCGGGTGAGCCACTTGGCTTGGTGTAGGACTTTCCCTGTCGTGACAACCCGATAAAGTTGGATCCGCTTTTGGCGAGTGCCCTTGACCTATGTGTCCACTATCTAATCATTTGATGCTTGTTTCAACAAGTCAGGGTTGAGCTCTGTTGGTGTCAGTTATTCTGCGATCTCATAGGTGTCCAATAACGATGGAAAATATGGCCAAAAGAGGTCCATATTGAATAATGGATGCAAAACAATGAAGGGTGGAATGTTGAGCTCAAAATCATTTCTACCCACATCCTTGGTGAGAGTGTAAGCCCCAAAACGAAGTGGGAGAAGCTTTCGATGGGGCCCGGTGAGACGCTCTTTATGAAAATGTAACCAGAATTTGTCGCCAACCTGAAACTGGTGTGCTACTCTATGTTGATCATGGCGTTGTTTGTAATTAGCATTGGATTTATGTAAAATATCCTGGATCTGTTGATGAATGTGTTGAATCCGCTCAATGAATCTGGTGGCTTTGTCGATCACATATTGATCAGGGGAAGAGTCTGTATGTGCGGCGGCAAGAGGAAGTGCAACATCAATGGGTCCCAAGGGTTGGAATCCCAAACCCACCTGAAATGGGCTATGGCTGGTGGAACTATGGAGAGCCTTGTTGTAAATTTGTTGGACATATAGAATACTCTTGTCGCATGTACATGGATGCTTAGAATTGTACATGCGCAGGATGTGCACAATCGTCCAATTGACGACCTTTGTTTGGACATCGGTTTGGGGGTGGAAAGTAGTGGATTTTGTGATCTTGGTGCCCAACGGAGACCAGAGACTCGACCAAAAGGTGTTGAGGAACCTTTTTTCTTGGTCGGAGATGATGGTCTGTGGTATCCAAAAATGGACCCAAACTCGTTCGAAAAATATCTTGGCAGTATCTGCCATTGTGACAGTCTTCTTATAGGCTGTGAGTATGGCCATATTTGAAAACCGATCAACGACCACAAACACACAGTCATTTCCTTGCTTGGTGGACAGAAAACTGGACATGTAATCCATTGAGATATATTCCCATGACTTCTCAGGAATAGGAAGAGGGGTGTATAAGCCTTGCTTCTTGATGGCTGGCTTGGAAATGGCACAAACAATGCAATATCTGATATACTTGTTGACGTCTTGTCAGAGTTTTGGCCAATGAAAATGTTTCTGAAGAATGACCACAATTTTCTCTACACCGAAATGTCTTGCCACTCGACTGTAGTGGGATTCCCAAATCATCTTTGCACGCTCACTTGTAGGAACACATAGATGGCCTAGGTGGCATAAGAGTTTGTCATGAATTTGAAAATTAGTGATAGTTGTGCCTGTACCCAAGAGTTGATATGTGGTGGTGAAGTTCGGATCTTGTTGATAAAGTTTGGGCCACTTAGATGCTTCATGTCCACAGTAATGGAGCACAGTGGTGAGTGCATCCACAGGAGGCCGACTGAGGCAGTCAACGAATTGATTGGAGACACATGTCTTATACTTGATGTTGCGATGGAACTATTGTAGGTAGGTGGACCACTTCTGATGATAGTCATTTTTCAATTTCCCCTATATCTGTATGAACTGCAGAGGCTTGTGATAAGTGTGTATGATCGTCTCTTTCCCCAGAATGTAATGCTTCCATTGACCACAAGATTGTACAATGGAATACATTTCCTTGTCATAGGTGGGGTATTTTCGGATAGTATCGGAGAGTGTCTCATTATGGTATACCATAGGATGCCCATTGTTAGTTTCCTATAACGATAGGAGATCTGATGATTCAGATATTATATGTGGGTTTCATGATGAAATTCCTTGCTTGCTGGCCTGATTATCTTTTCAAATAATTTTTTGAATTTTATGTCATTAGGTGATAGGATGGTCATTAGATGAAGCTTCTTTGAATTTCAAGTGAAAAAGTCTTTAAATTAAGTTTTAGACTTGTCTTTTCAAAAAGTGACGAGTCTGTACTTTTATTAGGAAAAAATCCAAAATTTCACTTTCGGCAGCTAAGGGCCATTTTTTAAAGCATTCTAAGTTGCCGAAAGCTGTCACTTTCGGCAACAAAAACATCATGTGCAAGGCACTCTAAGATGTCGAAATGCAGAAGTTCTCCAACAGTTAGATTGTCCCATTGGACTCTCAAACCACCATCAATACACATGTCATGATGATCTTATATGCTGCCGAAATCATCTATGAAGACCATTTTTCACGATCTGGGCGGTTTATTATGATTCTAATTGATGTTTCAAAAAATAATTAAACCCCAAGATATCAATTCGAAACCCCAATCATGATTTTATTGGCCATTACCATTTCGTGCAACAAATCACATGGAGGTCTGTCTTAGTCGGTTTTAAATAAACATCATGATCTCAGGTTCCTTATTTGCTAAGTGTTTGTTTTAAAATCCCATACATCCACACAAATTTGTTGGTCTCACGAATTTCCCTCATCTATTTTTGCTCTCTCCTTTTTCCTAGCCCTGGTCTCCCATCCATCAACCCAGATTTCAATATTTTCAAGATATTAATAGGTTTTTTGCAGATGTCTACTGGAGGAGCATTTCTTAGGAGGGAGCTACAAGATGTTTCCTATCTGGAATCTCATCTAGATATTTTTCAAATGTTCAAGGATGCAGGATATTACTGGTTTTGTGAAAAATTACAAGGGTATCATCAGGGAATTACAGAGGCGTTTGCCAAAAGTTTTGATGGATCCAAAGTGAAATTGGGTCCTTTGGAAATGAAAATAGATGAGGAAAGTATTGCTGCAGCAAATGAAATGCCCGGAGAGGGAGAGAGGTGGTTCAAGACCACTACCATTAAACACATTGAATATAGATCTTACCTTAAGCGATCATTATTTGGCAAAAGGATGTTCCCATGAATTACTTGGAAGACAAATGGCAGAACATGCTGAAGGTTATTCAGGTGTACATAACGTGTGAAGGGAGGTATGGAAGGGTCATGTTGTACCATTTCAGGCTTATCAATCATTTCACAGGCAAAATCCCTCTGGACTTGCCTCAATATCTTCATAGGAGCCTCACTAAGATGGCACAAAAAGTCCAAGCGAAACCTGAGAAAAAAAATAGTAGATTGTTCCATCATGGCCTCATCAAGCTTATAGTGATGGGGGAACTCCAGAGAAGAGAGAGGACATGGGACTATCTCCTATTTTGGGGAGAATTCGAGCAAGATATCCAACCTAAGGGTAAGAACACACCTACAAAGAAGTCATCTACACCAAAGAGTAGCAAGAGAAAGAGAAGGGCCCTATCACCAGTTTAGACATAACAACTAACCCCTTCACCCGGGTCTAAGAAGGAAAAAAATAAGCTTGATTTTGATAAGGGAATAGAGGTATAGGACAATATTGTTGAGAAAATCATCTTGAATTTTCCATACTCAGATTCTGAGTCTGAAACACCCATGAAGGAGAAAGAAGAAACTGCAGTTGAAGCTCCAGCCTTGGAGTTACCTGAGACATCAACAAAAAAGAAGATCAGTAAAGTATCCAAGATTCAGAAGCTGAAAGAGGAAGTGACAGAGCTTAGGCTATTAGACAGAGTCATCAAATCTCAGAATCAGGCTATGAAAAGAACATCTGATGAGGTAAGAGACTCATTTAAAAGGTTAGCTCTGATGCATGTAACTATGAAAAGGAAGAATAAAAGACTGTCTAAGAAGAACCATAAAATTTACCAAATGATCAAACTCTTGAGGTTTAAGATAGCACATAGAAGACCTAAACCAAGAGCTCATCTCAGTTAAGAAACATTGGCTAAAGTTGCTATGGACCTAAACAAGAAATCCTAAGAGTTGGATAGAGTAAAGGAAACAAACTTTGCAATTTTGAATGGTTTTGGAAAACTCATGAATTTCGGCAGCTTATTCGTTTTCCTTAAAGCGCCATTATTTGTCGAAAGATCTGCTTTCAATAGATAATCCTACTCTGTTTTATACCTATAAGCCACCGAAAGCACAAAAACTAGAAACATGCTCATATTTTTTCTCAGATCGAAGATTTTTGTTTCTAGATCATTTGGAAGGGGTTCCAAATGAAAGATAAAAATTGAAAGGATACATATAATCATCCCTTTAAAGTTTTTGAGGCAGATATTAAGGCAAGAAGGTTAAGTGGCTTTTCAATTTTTGGTAAAAAATTGCTTATTTGTCAAAGCAGGATTTCGAAGTGCCTTGTCATCACTTTGAAAATTATTGAAGCTATTGAAGATTGTTGAAGATTTAGTTGTTAGAGGTTTGACCTTTAAATTAGGACTTGATCCTACATATCATACTAGTTTTGATTTTATTCTATTTTAAGTATTTCAGATCCATTTTTATAGGATCTTGAATTGTTATGTAAAGGCTATAAAGCCTATAACTTTTAAGAAAGAAAGGGTTAGACTGACAGGAAAGGATGGCATAGGAATGTTCCCATCCATTGTAGAAATGTTTCAAATTTGTAAATGACTTTTATGAATGAATACAAAGGCACTATATTTCCATATTCCTGTGTTGTGTTTAAGTGGTGAAGTTTTTTCGCTGATGTAACTCGTTACTTTCCTATTTCACATGCTTTTTCTTTCTGTATTGTCTATGAGAAGATAATGTGCATGATTTTTTCTTAACACCCTGTGCTGGCTCAAAATAATATTTATGTTTTCTTCCAAGTTTGAAATGTAGAATTCTGCTATACTCTGCTCTACATTTGAAATGAATTTCAATCTATTCTTATTTTCCCATTTTATAAGATCAAAGGATCCACTCGCATGATTATCCTGCATGGTCACATTTTGTCTTAGTTATTCATTCATCTATCATCTTAATAATTGACTCCATTTTTCCCAATGGTCCTTTTTGTGTCTCAACCAAACCAATTCAAAAATCCATAAACAAACCCATGTTCTACATAACTAGCCTAAGATCCATACTCAAACAAAGTTATATCAGACAGAGAGATCCCTCTCTGAGTCTTGGAGGGATATATCCAAGACTCGAAGTGGTTTTGATGTTGCCTCTGTGATTTCCTCCACAGTCTTGGGTAAATTATAGAGTTCTAACAGAATGGCGACCATACTGGGAAACTTTCCCCAGTAGTACACTTCAAAGTTCCAGATCTGATCATTGATGGTGAACAATGACCAGACACAAGAAGGCTGAGATCATTCGCCTGGTGACTCCAATCTCCAGATCAGTTCCAATTCGAAGACTCCACTGGAGGAAGGACCTAAAACATGGTAAGGCAACCGGGAAAGATCAGGTATTCGAACTCAAATTGTATCCAAGATATCATTGGCTTTATCTGTAATTGTATTCTCTCCTATTATAATCCGGGTCAAGAATTAATTGCTGAAGCTAATAATGATCATGATCAAGCTGAAGAACCTCAAAGGATTTAGCCTTTACCTAGAGCTCTGGTATACACTCCCATATCTGTAGATTGTCCAGTAAGACACAAATCACATGCTTCATCTCCTCCCATGGTTGAAATTCCTGTTAACCATAAGACCTTTGATTTACCTCCTATAGCTGCAAAGATCCCAGATAGATACAAGCCAATAGATTTTCCTCCTATTCTCCATGACTTCCCTTCCAATTATAACAATAAGATGCCTAGATTTGATGGAGAGGATGCTAATATCACTGCTGAAAACCACATCTAGAGGTTTGAAGATTTCCTTGACCTTTATGAGGTTGAAGATGACGATGTCTATATCAGGATGTTTGCCTTGTCTTTGCAAGGTAAAGTTAAAAATTGGTTTAAAAACATTCTAGCTGCAAGCATTAGATATTTTCATCACTTCATGCAAGTTTTCTTAGATAGGTGGGTGATCATGGGAAATGTTTTCCTCATCCTAGAAGAGTATGACCACTTGAAAAGAAATCCAAGAGAGACAGTACAACATTTCTCAACTAGGTTCAATAACATGTATCATTCAATACCTGTGGATGTAAGGCCACCTCCTGGCTTAGCTCAAATGCATTACCCATATGCATTTGATACAAAAATGACATTCCAGTTAAGAGAAAGAGACACTGCAACCCTTGAGGAAATGCAAAATTTTACAGTTGACGTAGAATCTAATATTCTGTACAAAAGGTCCAAGCTAAGAGCAGAGGAAAAGGCTAGAACTGAAAAGAAGAGGATGACACCTTCAGAAGTGAAGCTAGATATCTTGGCCAACACTATAAAAGAGATGATGCAGGAAATTAGTAGCAGAATGGAAATTGTTATTGAAGGACCTTCTGTCCCATTAATGCCAGAAAAGGAAAGGATCAATGTCCCCAAACACCTTGCAAGCCAGCCTCAACATTTTGATTCACCCAACGATTAATTCATGGAGTCAATCCACGACACAGTCGAAGATGAAGTTCAAAATCAAAAGATGGAGGAAGATTCTCCTGATATGATATGCATGTTCAATGGCATTTCATCCATGAATGATTCACCCAAGCTTGATTGGTACGATGAAAATTATGATCACAATTATAAAGTCTTGGGGCAAGTGGACATACTTTATCCTTATGCTTCTCTTCTTTCAAATTTTTGAAGGAAATTTCTGAACAAGTGATAAATATCAAAGAAGGTAAATCTTTTGATGAGATAGTGAAGGATGTTAGTGTTGAGAAAGAGGCTATTTCAAATTCAGAATTACAATATCCACGTTTCTTCGATTTTTGAAGTTTAGGGGAAAATTCAGAGCCTGAAACAGAATTCAAAACATTGGAATGTAACTCTGTACCACTAGATAATAATTCGCTTCAAATTATGAAGGAGGAAAATGCAGAAAATTTTCAAGAAAATGCAAGCTGCTTGACCCTATGTTTTGCCTCACTCCTGAGAAAACATTGCAAGAAGATTGTAAACAGTAAGAACAAGGAATGCTCTAATGCATCCGTTGAGGAAAATAGAGGAGATACAGAAGTTGATACAGAGGTGCAGCCCTTGATCCTTTTTGAAGGTCAAACCTCAGATGAAATCATGAAGCCTAAAACAGGTGATGAGCTGATCCATTTTGATTCACTGCCTCTGTGCTTTAATTCATTTCAAATTTTGAGAGGGAATCTTGGTCAGATTCTATTTGAAAGTCACAGTGTAAGCCATGAAGTACCAGTAGAGCCAATGCCACCATTATCTAAAGCATTTTATGACCCGATAGCTGATCTTATGGATAAAGTGTGTTTTCAAAGTCTGGTTTCATTTACGCCTAATGAATTAAAAAATTGTTATGATATGGATATGATCAGGAAGTCTTCCCCACTATATGGTTCAACAAAAATATCAGTGAAAAACCCGTCAGATGAAATACAAACACATCTTGAAATATTTGAAGAATGGTAGACCTCGCGAGAAACACAAGGCTAGGAGATGGAATGGACTGATTCAAAATGCCAAGAAAAAACTCAAGTCTATTTGGACCCTATAGATATCTATATGGAGAATTTTTTCATGGAAGGGCCACAATGCATTTTCAACAGTTCAGTGGTTTTTCAGATCGATCAATTTTCATGTAAGGGAGATCATGATGGAGATCCCTATCACATATGATGACCAGATCTACATTTGATTTTGGTGAAAATCAGTAAAAGAGCCCATGTTTCAGATCCAATTTTTGACTGGTTATACTGGATATCTCATATTGATTAGGGTCAAGCATTCTCAGGATTAGAATAGGATGTATGTATATAAATAAGATAATCAGATCAACGTTTTTATCATATTTACCATATGCAAATAAGCTTGCTGGGCAAGTATGTGGTTTATTTTGTTTTATGTTTTACTTCAAATACTCAGACAAGGGAAGAATGGATAATCACCCGATTTCCAGTCACCAAGGTGCAGGACAGATCAAGATACAGGTTGTGGAATCTACCCAATGGATAAGGTACTGATTTAGGAATCAAGAGATCTGAGATTCTTGACACATCCTTAGGGGCTGCCATCCCCAATTTGAGCATATGTTAGTGTCCTATAACGATAGGAGATTTGATGATTCAAATATTATATGTGGGTTTCATGATGAAATTCCTAGCTTGTTGGTCTATCCTGAAATAAATTTTCCAATTTTATGTCATTAGGTGATAGGATGGTCATTAGATGAAGCTTCTTTGAATTTCAAGTGAAAAAGTCTTTAAATTAAGTTTTAGACTTGTCTTTTCAAAAAGTGATGAGTCTATACTTTTATTAGAAAAATAATCCAAAATTTCACTTTCGACAGCTAAGGGCCATTTTTCAAATCATTCTAAGCTGCCGAAGGCTGTCACTTTCGACAACAAAAACATCATGTGCAAGGTGCTCTAAGCTACCAAAATGCAGAAGTTCTCCAACAGTTACATTGTCTTATCAGACTCTCAAACCACCATCAGTACACATGTCATGATGATCTTATGTGCTTCCGAAATCATCTATGAAGATCATTTGTCACGATCTGGGCAGTTTTTTATGATTCTAATTGATGTTTCAAAAAATCATTAAACCCCAAGATATCAATTTGAAACCCCAATCATGATTTCATTCGCCATTACCATTTCGTGTAGCAAATCACATGGAGGTCTGACTTAGTCAGTTTTAAATAAACATCATGATCTCAGGTTCCTTATTTGCTGAGTGTTTGTTTTAAAATCTCATACATCCACAAATTTTCTAGTCTCACGAATTTCCCTCATCTGTTTTTCCTCTCTCCTTTTTCATAGCGTTGGTCTCCCATCCATCAACCCAGATTTCAATATTTCTCAAGATATTAACAGGTTTTTTGCAGATGTCTACTGAAGGAGAATTACTTATGAGGGAG
>JASDQU010101306.1:67507-83070 GCA_032191745.1 Picea mariana
GAATATTGTTGAAGACTTAGTTGTTAGAGGTTTGACCTTTAAATTAGGACTTGATCCTACATATCATACTAGTTTTTATTTTATTCTATTTTAAGTATTTCAGATCCATTTTTATAGGATCTTGAACTATTATGTAAAGGCTATAAAGGCTATAACTTTTAAGAAAGAAAGTGTGAGACTGACACGAAAGGATGGCATGGGAATGTTCCCATCCATTGTAGAAATGTTTCAAATCTGTAAATGACTTTTATGAATGAATACAAAGGCACTATATTTCCAGATTCCTGTGTTGTGTTTAAGTGTTGAAGTTTTTTCCTGACGTAACTCGTTACTTTTCTATTTCACATGCTTTTTCTTTATGTATTGTCTATGAGAAGATAATGTGCAGGATTTTTTCTTAATTCCCTGTGTTGGCTCGAAACAATATTTATGTTTTCGTCCAAGTTTGAAATGTAGAATTCATCTATACTCTGCTCTACATTTGAAATGAATTTCAATCTATTCTTTTTTTCCAATTTTTAGAAGCTCAAAGGATCCATTGGCATGATTATCCTGCCTGGTCACATTTTGTCTTAGCTATTCTTTCATCTATCGTCTTAATCATTGACTCCATTTTTCCAAATGGTCCTTTTTGTGTCTCAACCAAACCAATTCAAAAATCCATAAACAAACCCATGTTCTACATAACTAGCCTAATATCCATACTCAAACAAGGTTATATCAGACAGAGAGATCCCTCTCTGAGTCTTAGAGGGATAGATCCAAGACTCGAAGCAGTTTTGATGTTGCCTCTGTGACTGCCTCCACAGCCTTGTGCAAATTACAGAGTGCTAACAGACTTTATCACGAAGAATATAATGCTTGATCTTAATGTACTTTGGTCTTTTCATGGAACATTGGTTTTCTCTGGAGGCTTCACATAACTTTGATCATTACAATATATTATGGTCGAATTCAGCACTTATGTTTACTGCTAGCTCATGACATCATGGCAAGTCTCAAACTAAAACATATCCAAGTATCACTTCTTCTATAATCATGAGAGTTTTCCATGGATTATAAATCCATCATTCCAAACTTTTGAGTAACCATTTTGATACATTATTTCTGTGATAGAAGGATTTTACCACGCTTTTGTTGTATATGAGATACTCTGCATCAAGTTTCTTGAATCCATACAAGTTATTCTTTCATTTGCATACATGGGTCTCTTTTTGGTATAAGCTTCTTTCTCAATTTTATTTATTGGGAAGAACAATCTTTTACATGTAAATTTCAATACATGGATATTGCAAGAGGTATATCTGGTTTACTAGAACAAGTTGTCGTCATAGTATTCTCCCTCCTTCTGGAAGAACCTCTAGTTTTAAATCTCGTAATGCTTCCATTCATAAGTATTTTTCACATTTTCTTACACACATTGTTCTTCATCACAACTTCCATTTCTTCTGGTTGATTGCTTCTAGTGGGTTCAAACCAAGCTGGTAGTCTTATGATTTCCAGTATAATAACTAGTTGTTCTGGATTTTCTTTCTTTCTTGGAATATTCATGTTCTTCCTCATGTTCCTCTTTTAGCTTTTGGGTTCATGGAGTCTTCTATAGATTCCATGCCCTTGCTTCCTGAAGATTCCAACTTCTTCCTTTCATCATAGGAACATGGATGTAAATGGACAACCAAGGATACTTAAGACTTATTTTTGAAGAAAACTTCTTCTAGAGTCAAATTGAACATGTGTTGTTTATCATGGTTTCTATGTTCAATGGGAACATGGATATATAATTCATAATCCTCAATGGATAATATCATTTAGGATTAGCTCCCTCCTAATCCTTGCCTCATGCATGAATGCATGCTCTTCTTTTGGAAATATGTAATCAACTCCCTCTATCTAAGATATTCCACGCTTTTTTCTGCATCCTTATTTCCTTTTGCAAAGTGTCACAAGTATTTTTCTAATTTCCTCTTGATTGCTTACTTCTTTCTGTTTTGGCTTATTCTGGGTTTCTTCAGGTTTGATTATGATTTTGGCTTATCTAGCAGTTGTTACTTATATAATGGATTTCAGAGGAATTGTTACCAAATATTGTCAACATACTTCATCTTTTCATGTGTATTGCTTGACTTGTAGTCATCATGATAGCAATCCTTATCTTTTATTCTTCCATAGGTATTTTTTCACTTGAACATATTATCTTCTAAGAAATAGATAAACATGATATGTATAGGAACTATGTAAACATGGTATGTACAAGAACTTTGAAGAATATTGTTACCTTGACTTAGAAGAAGAAGTATGTTTTATCCTGCTTGGCCTTCTTTGAGGGTTCCCTTTCTTTAGCAATTGATGCTTCGTCTGTTTCCTTCCTTTTATTTAACTTAGGACAATGGTTCCTATAGTGACCATATTTTTGAAAGTTGAAGCATTGTATTTTAGACATATCCTTTTCTTGATTTGGTTTCTTCCTCAAGCCAAACTTCTTCTTATTCCTGAAATTATTGAACTTTTTTGTGAAGGCTTGATATTCATAATTATTTTGGGATTTATCTTTTTCATTAATAATTGATTCTTCTTGTGCACAACAAGTCCAAAGTTCTTCAAATGTGGGATACTCCTTTCCTATGTTCATGCTTGCGGAAAATGAATCCCATGTCTTGGGAAGGCCATTGAGTACTATATTTATCAGTTCCTTTTCTAAAATGATTTCTTCAGTAGCTTGTATTTGATCTCTTAACTAAGATATTCTTACAAAGTATGATGTTATGTTGTCATCATCATTCATTTTCATGTCACGGAGCTCATTCTTCATACTCATTACTTGTCCAATGTTTCTGACTAAGAAGAGATTAGTTAGGGAATCATATATATTCTTAGATGAGTCAAGATGAGAGATGTAGGTTATCAAGTGGTGTTTTACAGAGTCCACTATGATACTCATAGTATTGATGTCATTTTCCTTGAACTTCTCCATAGCTGCAATGTTCTAAGGTTCTTTCTCTTTTCCTTCTTCAAACTGTGGTTCCATGATCTTTCCTTTCACGATATCCAATACTTTATTCTTTGAAAGGATGAGGTCAATCCTTCTCTTCCATCCTATGAAGTTAGAATCCCCTTCTAACTTGTTTTTTGACTTCATAGAGTAAGTCATTACTTCTTTGAATTGGTCAACCTTTGACTTTGACCAAAAACTCAAACTTAACGTCTTGACTTGCTGAGAGTATCAGGAGGTGCACTAGGCTAGGGCACACTAGGATATCCAAGAACTAGGTCATTCTCTTCACTTAAGGTGCCTTAACAAGAGGGTTAGGGTTTCATTGCTGCAACAAAACTTTGATTGCAACTACAACTGTAACTGAGAAAATCCTCCCAATCTATCTTCCACCAGTTAGACTGTCTGAAGATAGTGTGGGCCCATAACCTGTTAGAAAAATAGATGTTCTTGTTTCACCATAGAAAATATAGCAATATTGTCACCCAACCATAGGCCAAAGCCACCCCCGAGCACCTTAACCTTGAAAGAGAGAATAATTTTGGAAGCAAACCCTAGACCCAATAGCCAACCAAGGTAGCGTACCACTCTCCAAAGCTAGCATAGCAAGTAGAAATTCCAAACCATAACCAAGAGAAATTCCAAGCCTAAAACTGAAAATACAAGTTGTAGTAGCTTCAGCTACAACTACTCTCCAAACTTGTGCACTTACTAAATTTTTGCATTTGTGAGTTATGTGTGTCCAAATGAGCTCTGGCATCCTGTATTTATACTGATCTTCCTTAGTTGTCTAGGCCGACTTCTCTTTCTGGAGGATAAAAACTCAATATTAATTATTTTATTTAGTCGACTTGTCTTCTAGGGTTATGTCCAATGCTTTAAGGTTTCTTCTTACTTCCCAGAAAATTCAAGTCTTGTGAAGGTTACATGTGGAGGTTTAATACCTCCTACAACTACCATAATATCAACATGGATTACATATATGGTCTTCCTTCAACCAAGCATGGTAATGACTATGTCTTTGTGGTCATTGATTGATTCTTTAAGATGGTATTTTAGGCACCCTACAAGAAGAGTATCACAGTCAAGGCCACCACTAAGATATTCTTTGAATGTGTTTGGGTTCATTTTGGGCTCCCATAGAACATTATTTCAGATCATGATAGTAGGATCCTGAGTAATTTCTAGTCTAGCCTATGGTCTATGATGGACACCAAGCTAACCAAATCAACTTCCTTCCACTCACAGACTAATGGAAAAACATAAGTAGTCAATAGGATGATTGTTCATATCTTGAGGATACAATTCCAAAAATCCACGCACATGGGATGAGATCATTCCTTATGTTCAACATAGATACAAAAAATCCCTCCACAACTCTATTAGACACAACCATTTTCAGGTGTGCTTGGGGTTCCATCCATTGGCCCCCATTGATGTAGCTCTACCCATTGCAGTTGCACAAGAAGATTCCTCCCATGCTCAAACCGAGGATAATCGAGAAACAAAATTTGTTGAGAAAATCTTGCACATCCAACAACAAGTTCATGATATTTTTCATAAATCCAATTCCAAGTACAAGTAGTGCCACGATCAACATTGGGTACCACACAAGTTTCAAGAGGGAAATAAGGTAAGGTTGCATTTGTAGAAAGAGCACCTCATAGGACCCCATCGGAAGAACTTCCCACTCCAATATAGGTCTTACACCATCACCACATTTGTGGGTGAGAATGCGTTTGAATCAAGTATCCCCCTGTTCCTCATCTTGCCCCTAGTATTTATTGTACTGGAACTACTTCAACCATATTTTTCACCTTTAATAGACACTCCAAATGCGAACGAAAACTTGGCCCCTACATAAATCAATCCTAACTACATATAATGAGCAAAATTTAATAGGATCATGGACACCAAGACGAAGGGTACCTTCCAACAGAACATCCAACTCTATCAGGTCATCAAAGTAGGGTAACTTCTTCACCAGGGCAAGTGTCTCACCAAGAGTTAGATTCAACAGAAGTTTCCCCATTTGATGGAGGAACTTGAAGGAATGAGGATCATTTCTTCCTAAGGGAGGGTACTAATCTAGGTGGAAACTGGTGGCCACCCACATATTCCACTAATTCATAATGGTTCCACATCTTGGAAGTTTTTCTACGGTTTTTTGGGTCCCAAACCTCTGGGGTCATTTTGGGGCCCCAAATTAATTTTTTTGTCATGGAAACACCTAGCATGTAGTTAAAGGTAGATGATATACTAAATGGAATGTGTACTTCTCATCTACACATTTCTAACGAGGTATCGAGTTCCCCAAATGGAGATCGTATGCAAAAGTTGTGCCCCTGGGAAGTTGACATATCAACTAACCTCATCGAGGCCCACAAACATTTTGGCATTTCATCTGAATCTCTGGTTAGGGTTTTTGATGTTTAGTATTTTCTCATTGATGCTTTATGTTAAAATTCCTTTTCAGACTCTTTGTAATTAGCTTCTTGCAAATGAGTGTGGAAAACACATCTCTCTCTTTAGAGATAAGCTACCACCATTCTAGCTAGCTTGTGTGCTTTGCATTTTATAGTATTTTGTATTCCATACAGTCATTAATAGAATCTGAGTTGAACTATATTACTATGTTTATTGAAAAATATTACTATGTTTATTGAAAAATATCCATGTGTTTCCTTGTTATATCTCTATCTTCGTGTCATTCTCAATATAATCTGGATCAACCTAATAGTAAAAGGGTCTCATGCCTAGTGTGTGAATAGGTATATATAGATATCATGTATTCATTATTGAGGACATGTGAATTGTGATGTATGAATGTATTTGGTTATGTGGAGGAGGTTCTTATATTATTTGAGTTATTATGTAACTCATCTCTCTTATCTATATTGGAGTTGTTCTCCACACTCACATTCTGTACATAGTGTGTACTTTTGTTATGTTATGATATTTTAAGCATTTGGTTCATTACAGAATAGGTTGGCCTAGCTATTGCCATTGGTTTTTCATAGTCCTAGGAGGTTGGTTAGGTTGATACCAAGGTTGAGAAGTCATTTATAGTTTGTATCAACCAAAATATTGAGGAGGATTATAGCTCATACCTTGTTGGAAGGGTCTTGGTGCTCCTGGTCATCTTTGATTGATGAATCATGTTGGCTCCACATTTTCCTCTACTCCTTGATATTTAGGTTTTAAACCTAGAAAAGAAGGACATTTTTCAGTTGCATGAGGTTCTTCACAAATTTCACACACCTCTACAATGTTAAGTGGGAAATCATTCATAGGATTCATTTTAGTGCATTTAGGAAAAAATATTGTTAGTTCCCTCAAAATATTGTTAGGACAAAAGATTTATTCTTCTTGTTTCTTCTTGACCTACAAGGTATCCATCTGCATAGCTAGTGAATATAAAATCTTAGTCTTTATATCTTCTAATAATCTTCCTATATCATTTCAATGAGTGTTGAAGGGGTAGAATATTGTGTTAGCATTCCTTTACCACTTCTACCTTTATTTCTAGAGGATCTAGAGTAATTTTTGAAGATCTTCTTGATGTCTCCATAGTCCATCTAGAAGATATCTCCATTTTATAGGAGATTCATTGTTTCCACAAGTTCTTCCCTTACTCTAAGAAAAACAATTTTTAGTGAGTCTTCATCCAAATTATAGTTGTGGGATCTCTTGTATCTCAATTGAAATCTTTCCTCAAAGTCTTCTAGGGATTAATTTTCCCCTTGGGTCATTCAGAAGATCTCATATATTATAGATATTTCTTTGCAGTATTCCCTATACTCATTGTTGAAAGTGTGCTTCATTTGATCCCAACGTGTAATTATGTTCCTTCCAAGCTCATGAACCATCTCAAAGTTGAGTCCTTCGAGGTAGAATTAAATATCTTGAGCTTATTATCATCTGAGGTGTAGTCATAGGTCCTTCACACAAGTGCAAAATCAAACAAAAAGGTGTCGGGATATTTTTAGATGAGGCCATGGAAGTGAGGTAGGGAAGACTGGTTAATATTTTTCATTTTTGTTTCCCCATTGGTTTTCTGAATGGGAAACTCAAAGACTCATGTTTTATCTTCCTCATCATCCATTGTATGGTGAGGTGTGGAATGGCCTCCCTCTGAGATATGTTCAAACGCTCTTGCCCCTTCCTCTAAGAAATAATCGAAGGTTTCTTATCCTTCTAGAAAAAATGTCTTAAAACCAACTTCTTGTTGTTATTGATTGCTAGGACCTATTTCAATGGTGGGGGATTTAGGTAGAAAATTTTCTATTATATCCTTAGGTCGATTCATTCATCTAGAAATTCTTAAAACAAAGGAAATGCAAATTGAATTTGTTTTCTTTTCTTATAAATGATGATAAAATGCATGTATGAACATTATTCATTTCTTTTTTTTTCAAAAGGAAATAACTAAAATGGTGTGTATTATTTAGCACCTCCCCGACAATGGTGCCAAAAAGTGGTTGGCCTTGGAATAGAAACAAGAATGTTTTCCTTTCCTTAGCTTGCTACTCTAATTATCAACCAGGGGTTTGTACAAACTTATAAGGTATTGTGCACTATATATGAAGAATACACCTATTTTCCTCTTTATGCACCTATTGAATGCTTATGCACCTATCTATTGGTTGGGTCTTTTGATATCCCAGGTCTCACTCTAAGTACTTTGAAAATGGGGGGAACCATAAAGAAAGAAAACCATTTACAACTTAAAAATTAAACTAATTCTTTGGAATGGTAAGAATGATGGAAATCAATAAACATTTATCCAAGAACACACATTTATTTCAAAGGAAACTATTGTAAAGTTGAAAACAAAGAATTTTTGAATGAATCATTGCATAAACAAGACTAAAGGAAATTGAACTATAAATAGAGTACTTTTGTTGAACTAAAACTATGCTACTTGCATAATTATTTATCTTCTAACTAAGTCCCTAACCTTTCAAAAATTACCATATCCTAGTACCATAAATTTGACACCTAGAAGACATCAATTATTAAGTGGAAAAATGAAATAAAACCTAATTCTTTGTTGTTCTACAAGAACTGTTAATAGTCCTACAGGATCTGTAACCATCCTACATGAAAATCTCCAGGAGGGATCCAAAAGATTCACATAGCTTGTTATTTCTCTCTGAAACTGAGGAAACAATCAAAACATGATTTAATGGTATTGAAATGAAGTTCTAAGAAAAAGAGAATAATATTAATGAGCTCCTACAAATTGAAAACTTATTCAACAATAAATGGGGCTAAATTGCATTCATTAACGGTTCCATGTGTTAGCATGCTAATTACCTTAAACAAATAAAATATTAATCTAAAACATAAAAGACATGAAAGTAAAAGAATACACAAGGGTCCTTGATCCCTATTGAGTGGGACCTACCTAAGAATCACAAGGAACCTTGAAGAGACTAATTATCAAGAAAATATAATTTCTTCATTGGTAAAATCCTGAAGATGTGTGTCCATTTTGCTTGTTTTATGAGAAAAAAAAAACTATATTTTCACAAGTTCTTCAACTTCCGGTATACAAAAGTATTTTTTTTATTTAGAATTTCACTTTACAGTAAAAACAAAAATTGTGAATAATTTTGTTAGCTTTCTACTGACTATTTTTCAAATTATTTTTATTGAGATTTGATATGTCAATTTTGCAATTGTTTCACAATGTGTTCCTTAAAAATCAAAGGAATAATAATGAGTTATTTTTCCCCAACAATGTATCTATTATTAAACTTTTGTTTTTGACAAACGAAATATACTGCAACAATCCACAGAGACTCTATTTTCTTATGATTATACTTTTGAATCTAAGGAATGAATATTATAATTTCTAGAATTTTTTGAAGTTGACCAAGCTAAAAAAGTTGCATATTTCAAACACATGTTTTCCCCCACCTTTTATCTATCTTAATTTTTACTTAAAATTAAAATCTAAAAAAAAAACTTTTGAAGAGAATAATTTAAGCATATTGAATATAAATTTTTCTAAATTCTCCGCTGTGTATTTTTAGAGATATGGATATTCCATTTCATTGACTCATAATGTCACCTGAAAATATTATGCAGTGTTTTCTTTATAAAATTAAATAAAAATAGATAAAAACAATGAGAATGAGAACAAATTATATCCACTGAAAGTAGATTCAATTTTGCAAATGTTGGTATCAACTCCGAAACTAAATTCTAAGTATTTGCAGGAGTACGCAACCTCCAAAGTTCAACTAAGTTGGAGGGAATTCTCGGGTTCTTGCAAACTATCCCATTCGTAGGTTTTCAGCCGAAACATATTTTTTTCGGTCAAAATATATTTTTCTAACGAAATCCGTAGAAAATAAATGAATTCCTCACTTTTCGACCGAAAATTAGTTTTTTCGACCGAAAGGTTGGTGAGTGATTCTGTCGGCTGGGAAAAAATGAAGGGACGCGTCATTTCGTTTCAGTTGAAGCAAAATCTTATAAATACGCTTTCGTTTGAACCAATTTTACACAATTCACTCACTCGTTTCATGGTTTTGCATATGTGGAGCCCCTAAGCAAAAGTTTGAATCAACTTTTTCGTTGTTTTGAACAAGGTGGTTGATGTTTTGAATGCAAAAAAAAAAAAAATTGTCTTTTTGAAGTTCAAGGTTTTATGGGAATAACAATTTATATATTGAAGGCTTTGTTGAAAACTTACTTTAACATTATTTTCAAGGTGAAGGATTTGTTGAACATAAAATTCTTGATAGTATTTTTTAATAATTTTTGTGACAATGAAGTTTTTCTGAAACTATTCTGAAATGTTGATTTTTTTTTAAACTTTGACAGATAACTATACTCATCGGAAAAAAAAGTTTGCGCATGAGAAAATTTGATCGCACTTGAGATAAAACTCGCCATAATGAACAAAGGAAAGAGCATTATTGGATAAAGAAATGAGAACGTGAAAATATTGACGAAAGAAACGATGATGATGTAAATAGATATTTTCAACAAGAAGAAGTCCAACTAGGTATGCATGTACATATTGTCTATAATAAAAGTACAGAATTC
Source organism: Picea mariana (assembly GCA_032191745.1). Classification (NCBI taxonomy): domain Eukaryota; kingdom Viridiplantae; phylum Streptophyta; class Pinopsida; order Pinales; family Pinaceae; genus Picea; species Picea mariana. The sequence goes on from JASDQU010101306.1 coordinate 77,559, forward strand.
ATTCATTTAAATTATTGTTTAAAATATAATTGATTCTAATTTGGATTTGATTTTTTTCAAAAAAAATATATAAATTTTCCTCATAACATCGATGAAGTTGTTGAAACCAAAATTGAAGCAGAAGTTGAATCACTTATAGGTATGTGCATAAATCTAGATAATATAAGATGAACACTTGTATATAGTTTAGTGAATTTATGTTTGGGTTTTGTTTTTTAATATAACCTTTAAATTGAAATATGTAGGAGAATCTACCAACATTGATGATGAAATATTAGAAAATGTTGATACTGAAAAATTTGGGAAGAAAGAAGCTAAGCATTATATAAGATATCGTGTTAAGAATAGGTATAATACTTTTTTCAAAGATGAATCAGTAACAGTACAAGCTCAACTTTTACTATGTCTAATAAAGTCAAGAAAGTTAAAATATGCTACATCTTTATTGGGTATTCAAAAGTCGAAAAAATATACAAAGGTGAAATAGAATGTCTTTGACAATATAACTAGTGTATTAAAAGCTTTTGGAAAATCTCGAAAAAAAGATGTCAGTATTGCACGTATAGTGATACAAACAACATTTGTTTTATCTAGCAATATAAAATATCGTTTGACACAACACATGGAAAAAGCAATGGGAACCTCAAGAAAAAAATTGTACAAACATAGAAAATTTTGATTGCAAATAGATGCAAATGATGAACTTGCTTGTTGGACAGTTATTTCTAGACAACCCTACAAAGATAAACTTGTAGAAAATGTTAATGAATCGGCCCGTAATTTTTGGTTGAAATAATCTCGTGTTTCTCCACATACATGGGATGTGTTGCGACGAAGAATAGCACGAAAAAAATATGAAGAACATCCAAAACATATATTTCCAATGACACAAATAAAATTGTTCAATAAGTTCAAAGAAGAGAACAAAGAAGTTAAAATTTCCATCAATACATTTGTGCAGCAAAAACCATGGTTTGTTGGACCCATCATTGTTCGTGACACTTGTTGTTGTCGTTATCATGTGTAATTTGAGTTATATTACGACACTTTTCTTGATTTTGGTAAAACTTTATGGCCAATTTCACCTACTCCCTCCACATTACGTGCTTTTATATATATAATTCTATGTGAAAGAGAAGGTGATGAATTATTTTACCAAAAAAATGTGTTGGTGGAAATAAATGTGATCGTTGTGGAAATCTAAGTTTGTTTCACTCAAAGTATCATATTGATATGAATATCAAACATTTTATAATATAATAGTCAATTGGAAGAGATATGAATATATCAGCAGGATGGCTCCACATTCTTCAAATGTTATTTCCAAAAGGATTGATCTGAAAGTAGATAAAATCTGTGTGATAGATTTTTTGAAGAAGTTTGAGGAAGAAATTTATAAATGCACCAAGCATTCACATAGAAATTAATGGAAAGACCTACAATTCAAACAATCCCGTGAAGTGTTTCCACCAGGGACAATTTTGTCTATAGTTGATTTTGTAGAGAATTACACATTTGCTGCACAAAAAGAAATACATAGTGAATATTATCATTCTGATCAAGTCACTATATTTTTCCATGTTCTATATAGACATTCTCAAGGGAGTCTTGATAACATAGAAAGCACCAATGACAATCAACATTTTATTAAAGAATATCACGTTTATATAAGTGATGATCGAGCAAACGATACACATTATGTACAACATTGTTTTGATAAATTTTATGATTCATTGAAAGAACATGGGATCAGATTTGATCAACATTGGATATGGTCAAATGTATGTGCGGGTCAATTCAAATCTTCACGATCATTTTTTTGGTTTTGTCGTATTCATAAGAAATCAAACATTACACAATGTTGGAATTTTCTTAAGATTGGTCATGGAAAAGAGAGCACGACGGTGTAAGAACATGTGTAAAATGATCGCTTCGAAGGTATCATATGAACCCTCATGTCAATTGATTTGAATCTGCTGATCAAGTTGTTGAATGGTGCAAACTGGCGCTAAGCCATGAAAATAATTCGTCAAGGGATGTGCACAGGTGTGTGTATATATACATGTTACACATGTACACATGATAATTTTATTCAGGTGTTCAAATTTATATGATCTTCAATCATGTTCTTGATAGATTTCAAGTTAACAAGTTCTTGTCTTGTGCAGGATTTTTTGGTATGTTGGAAACCAAGATGTAAATAGATCAATCCCATATGAATCTGGTACAATACATGGGATGAGAAAAGTGCATTCAGTTAAAACAAAACGTTATCAAAATGTGTTTGCATTTGATAGAAGAAATGAATCTTTTTTTTATTCAGTTTGTATAGAGGAGACAAAATCCATAGAGATTTGTGAAAACGAAAATGCAGAATATGTTAAAGCTTGGAGACATACTGAACTTAATATAAAAGGGAAAATGCCACTTGAAAGCTCAGAGGAGATGGAATCAAATGAAACTATAGTGTTAGTTGATGGCGATAGAGTTTTTGATCTTGTTAGAGAAGGTAATTTTTATGTTTCAATTGTTTGAAAATATATTTGTTAAATATTTAAACAAGTTGTAGATGTACTTATAAGTTGAATATATAAAATTTATGTATAGTAGATGATTTTAATGGCACATGCATGTGTGTTAATCTAACACGAACTGTTTGTTGGAACATATCAAATTATTTTCAGGAGATGTCTTTGTCGTGGTTTCTCCTATAGACAACACTGAAAACATGAAATATTATTTGATGTGATGCACAAAACAAAAGATGAGGTTATTAGAATATTTTGATGATAACGTTTTTATATAAAGAGGATCCATCGTATTGAAAGGCTATTTTTTTCAAGAAGCTTGTCATACTAATAGTCATGTTCACTTTCAAAACTATCAATTGGATGTCATAAGTTGTCAATATAGTCATTTGGTATGTGCAACGCGCACAAAGTTAATAGAGGTTCAATCAAGAGAAAGAAAAAAAATAGAAAATGGAAAATGTCAAAATCCGATCATGAACGAATAATTGAAGATGTCATACCATTATGATTTATTTAAACAAGTGACATACATTCCAGAATTTTTTATTTTTCATTGAAAGTACACATATTTATGAATATCTAGGATTCTTGAATCATTTGGTTTAGTTTACTTTCATGGTCCATTCAAATAAGGAACTATGTTTTTGATAAAGTTTATGTTTGGGTTCCTCAAATAAGAGATTTCATAACGAACATCTCTTATTGAACAACTATAATTGAGATCTAGTTCCTCAAATAAGATATGTCTTTAAAGACATCTCTTTACATTGAGTAACTACCCACTAAGTACTTGTTGGGACTTATTCAAAAAACATGACATCATACATTAATTATGAACTCCTAAGTATGTCTAAGTATGGGTATTGGAGTAGGGACCTAACATTCCCTCTGTCTTCAACAATAGTTTTATTGTCAAAGTTGAATCTTTCAAAACTAATATAAAATCATATTTTATTTTCAACTAGCATTAGCTAGCTATCTATCCTTCTATTGTATCAAGACTTCTTAAATTTTGGTCAATGCAATCAACATTCTCTTGTGGTAATTATTTCCTTTGGTTGTAACCAAATAGAACCCTCATCAATAAGTTCTTGAGGGATAGTCTAATTTTGAAATTTTTACCCCATGACCTTCTTCAAATAGGACACATGAAAGATTGGGTAAATCTTGGACTGAGATAGAAGAGCCAATCAATAGTCAACTAGGCCAATATGTTGGAGTATCTAATAAGGTCTAGTAACAGGAATTTCTAGAAATCGTTTCCATAATAAAAGGAACAAATTTTGAGACAACAAAAAAATCTCTCTTCAATTGTATTTGAATGGTTTCTTTAGATGGTTATAATWAGAAACTTAACATAATAAAAAATAACTAACCTAAATGATCTTGACAAATCCATTATTAATGAAAGAACATAAATGCATGGATTTGAAGCTCAACATGCTTAAATTCATTAATGGATAGGATATAGAGTGGATGCATCCAACTGTCAYATGTAAACAAGCTTTCTCATCTCCTCTTTTAGATTCAAAGTATCCCCAATTTCTCTACTAGCTAGGGTAATTGTTATTGGAAAGATTATTGTGAATACCACTTTTCCCGAGTGGGGAGATATATTTGATGATCAACAATACATTAATGGTGTTGTTTATATCTTGTGAAATGAGTGTGCACATTCAAGAAGGAATATTCATGAAATGGTGGTTAGGCATCTAACATCATGGATTCCCAACTTGGGAGGAAATTCCAATGGTATGCATTGTCATTAATATGTTGCAAGATGTATACGGACCATATCACAATGGTTTGAGTTTGTGGTGTTGGTGATCATTGAAATGTTGTATGTTTAGATGCAACCAAACATGATCACCCACATGAGGCATAAGGATATACATGGGGTTATATCAGGTGTAGATTCATCCATTAGGATCTCCATAATCATTCAACCTTCAATCGAACGACTTGGTGAAGAAACTCCTCAATAATGTAAGCTAATTCTAACTCTTTATATCATGTAAGTTGCTCCCATTCTTGATATAAGATTAGACTTGGGGTTAGGGAAGGTGAAGATTCAGCCATTAGGACTTATAGAATCAACTAACCTTCAATTGAAGGACCCACTCAAGAAAATCTTAAATAATGTAAGTTGCTTCCAATATTTTATATCCTGTACGTTTCTCCCCATGCTTGTTATAGTATATCTTCTTTCTCTAATTGTTTGGTGATGCACGTTGCTATTTCAAGCGAGCTTGGGCTCTATGGAGGTGTTAGAAAGAAGTTGTCATTGTCATAAAATGAAAAGGAAGAAGTTACCCTTACATTTCGATAATTATGAGAATTGTAAATTTGTCAATTGAATCTTACAAGTAATACAGGGAAGTACTACTAGGGGAAAACAAGAAAATATCAATGAAGTCAGTTTCTATCACTAGGGAGGTAAAGTATTTGGCGAAAGTTGTATTACAACATCTAGCAAGTTTATAATATTTTATTCCTCTGTTATTAATATCTTTCCTTTGATTTTGAATGAAAGAAATAAATATTTAATAATTTAACTAACAAATTTTATTAAGACATCTCTTAGGACATGTCTAGTATGATATAATATGATTACATAGCTTCATTTAATATATTTTCATTTAATTAAAAAAAAAAACATATGAAACATGATGCATAGGTTAACCAAAGTTTGGCACAATGTATTTCATTATAGTTAATTCTGAAAGTTGTTGAATATATATAAATATTTGTCTTGAAAGACCACTATTTTCATAGTGTTGTTGTCTTTGTAGCTAGTTTACCTCCTTTGCAAATTAGTTTTTATCATTTCATGATTTATTTTCTAGAGACAAATTCTTTTCCATTTTTGCTACAAAATTATAAGTACTTTTATAAGTTGAAAATTGAAAGTTGTCTCAATGCAAGCCACAAACGGTAGTTGGTAAGGTGCATTGATTAATGAAGTATAGACAAATCCTAGT